>QKYT01000262.1:111071-132592 GCA_003550305.1 Glomus cerebriforme
TTGATAACAATATCCAAGATTATTTATTGAATCAACTTGACCTTGTTCAGCTGCTTTTTTATATAGTTCAAATGCAGTGGTTTCATTTTTTTCAGTTCCTATTTCATATTGATAACAATATCCAAGCTGATATGTTGATTCAATATGACCTTTTCCAGCTCCTTCTTCAAATAATTCAAATGCTTTGTTATCATTTTTTTTAGTTACTATTCCATTATAATAAAATTTTCCAAGAATATATATTGAATCAATACTACCCTTTTCAGCGGCATTTTTGAATGATTTAAATGCTTTAATTTCATCTTTTTCAATTCCTATTCCATAATAATAACATTCTCCAAGTTGATACATTGATTTAACATGACCAGTTTCAGCTAATTTACTATATAGTTCAAATGCTTTAATTTTGTTTTTTTCGGTTCCTACTCCATGTTGATAACAATATCCAAGATTATATATTGAATCAATATGACCTTTATTAGCTGCCTTTTCATATAATTCAAATCCTTTAATTTCATTTTTTTCGGTTCCTATTCCATATTGATTACAATATCCAAGGTTATGTATTGAATTAATATGTCCTTTTTCAGTTGCCATTGTATATAATTCAAATGCTTTGATTTTATTTTTTTCAGTTCCTATTCCATATTGATAACAATATTCAAGATTATTTATTGAATCAACCTTTCCTTTTTCAGCTGCTAATTCATATGATTTAAATGCTTTAATTTTATTTTTTTCGGTTCCTATTCCGTTGTAATAACAATATCCAAGATTATTTATTGATTCAACCTGTCCTTTTTCAGCTGCAATTTTATATTTTTCAAATGCTTTAATTTCATTTTTTAAAGTACCTATTTCATTGAAATAACAATATGCAAGATTATAAATTGAATCAATTTGACCTTTTTCGGCTGCTTTTTCATATAATTCAAATGCTTTGATTTCATTTTTTTTCGGTTCCTATTCCATGTTGATAACAATATCCAAGATTATGAAGTGAATCAATATGACCTTTATTTGCTGCCTTTTCATATAATTGAAATGCTTTATTTTTATTTTTTTCAAATCCTATACCATGTTGATAACAATGTCCAAGATGATGCATATCATTCAAAGATATTGACTGACCGACATCGTTCGTTATTTCTCTTTTTGATAAGAAGAGTGGACGAAGACGTTGAATAACATGAGGCACATCGGTTGAAGATAATGCTTTAGTTAGTAAAATTTCAAGAGTTTTTTGTTCTTCTTCACTCATATTACGGTCAATAAAATTATCTAATATTTGTGATTTTGCATTATTTGGTGCTTTTGTACATTTCTTATCAAGATGATCCTGCATCCGTTCAGGAACAGCTCGTTTAAAATCTTTGGAACAGTATTTGCATTTTACAGGAGGATGTGAGCCGCCCTCATTACTTTCATTATTAAAATGTTCCCAAACTGATCCCTTTTTTCTTACCATTGGATATAGTTTATTATTTAGAATGATGTGTGAGAAAATAATTGATTTTGTAAAATATATATATATATATAAGGAAAATTTATTGAGGAAAAGAAACAGAGTTGAGAATAACGATGAAATATATAGCAAAAATTGGGCCAATTTCCACTAGTTAAAAAAAGGAAATTTCAATTTGTATCACATTTATATTATACGATCTATATTTTTATTTATAGTATTTATAAACATTCGGAATTTTTTAAATAAAATTGATAACACGGTCTGTTAATTAACTTATGATGATTAATAAGCACAACATTGAAACTTATATTTCCGCAGAGATTCGGTTAATTAACACAGATTAACACAGCATCGGAATTTCTAATAATCCAATAATATGGCATTTAAACTGTCAATTAACCATTTTATATGTAAAGAAATATTTTATTATTATTGGGTGAAGAGTATTTATGTCGTCTTCGACCGATATCCATCTATCCAACAAGATACCATGCGGAGATTAAAAATATTGATATTTGCCAGCATAAAAAAAAAAATCGGTTTTACCGATTTCGCAGTCACTAACTGAACAGTCTGACAATAAATATAAAATATAAAGCACAAAAATAGTTTTGGAGTCTTAGAATTTACGAATAGTTTATTTATATATTTCATTAACGAAGTTTATTAACTTATTTTATTTCTAACCATCATATTCTTTTACGCTCTACGATTCTTTTATAACTATTAAAAATATTTAGTGTATTATTAAAATATTGATTTGTTTATATTTTATTATATAATTAAATACGCCATTTTCATTACGTACAAACAAATATTTAATAAACATTGTGGCGATGATGTTACAAAAGAATTTTACTAATTTAAAATTAAATTGACCTACGCGTGACAACAAACAATAATTTATGTCAAGTCAATCATCCGCAACTTTTAATTGGTTTATCTGGTTATTACAACATCTATTTTTAAAATAAAACCAATATTTTTTGTTTTAAAGTTTGTCAAAAAGATAAGATAAACAAAATAAACATAAATTGACAAATCAAATTGATGTAACAATTTTTAATTTTTACATTTTTGGCTGTTTATTCTAAATCATTCATTCTTAATTTATTTTATATAATTTCATCCAAATATTATATAAAAAAAAATTCATCTCAATACTAATTAAACGGTACGATCAAATGTTTTCCTATCTTTCAAACGTAACATCAAAACGTGGTGAAATTCATAAAAAAAATTTCTTAAAAATAGATTGCTTGACATGAACTTCATTATGAATCTCAAGTATAACGTATCAAGACTTAGCATTCTCTATAAATAACTTTCTTAATTCTTTTAAATCTACAACATTTTATCGATTTAAAATATATATCTGATATTCTTTTTTGTTTAAATAAACGCGTATTTTTTTTTCGTTAAAAAAATTGTAATAAAAAAATAAGATAGATTTTCCCTTTCTAGTGCAAGACGCCTATTGGTTCGTTATAATTTTTGTGCTACCAACCAGTTATATAAATTTGGCTGATCTCGAAAAAATTTTTTCCTCAATTTTTAATTTCAACTTTACTTTTAAAACACAAATGTTCAAGAAAGTAGTATGCTTTTGTGGAAAAAGAGTAAATAAAATAAATGAATTTAACTGGAAATGGAATCATGAAAACAGATCATTTATAAATGGTTTCAACAATAGAAGATTAATTTGAAGTTGATTCTGATATATAAATATATATAATATATTATATACTTTTATTATGATGGTCTATTGATCTTCATTTGTAATCATCATTAACGAACTTCAAATCTTAAAAAGGAGGTTAATTTGTAAGTTTGCAAAGTTTGAATTGTTGTCATTTGCATTTATTGTATGCGATTTTCATAATTAACGTTATTATAAACGAAAGAGAAATTGAATCGTGTAGCGCGTGCAAAAATTTGTGCAACTGAAAAAGAAGGAAATATGTACCGAGTATTCTAATCTATGCATCAAAATTACCCTCCTATACCATTATCCGCCAATGTCAAAAGCATTATCGTAAAACAACATTCCCAGGATCTTGATCTTCGTGAAATTTATATCTAACAATAAATTCAAATTCGTGAATTCTCTTGTTGATAATTCATTGGATTACAAAAAACAAAGAGATACTTTGGGCTTATAAAATTTAGTAGGTCGAATAATTCAAATTCGGTAATTAGTTAATGTTACATCAAATATACTTATATAATTTATTTTTTTTTTTTTTTTATAGGCAATTGATGAAAATGGGATAATGCAATCAATTATAAATTTATAATGGACTTGCCAAAATGTTAGATAGTGCAAAACTAAAGTTACAATTATGATCTTGGATGGGTTGTTGTTGTAAGGTAATATCAGAGTATTTTTAATGATTTTTATTGATTTATCATTTAGGCGACTTTAATTGAATTATTTCGTTAGTCGTGATATTACGCCACTTGAAAGCTAATTTTTAATGCAACTATGGAATATTTATATAGGAATTCTTTCCCAAAAATGTTGTTAACTTTCGGCAGATCAAATTTAATCTTCGTGGATCACTTGAGAATATTATTATTTTGAAGTATCAAGCAACAGTTAAGCAAATTTCATAAACGAGATAGACATTACAACTTGCTTAATTTTTCAAGATGATTCCATCCTTGAAAATTTCTCTTGAAATTGATCTTTAAATTTCGACATGCGATGCAACACCTGACGAGAAATGTGAAAATATTGAGATCAATGTTTCTTGTGAAATGAAACGTATGAAGCAGAAGAACATGAAGAAGAGTACCAAAAAATCTATTTCGACAAGGGCATTCACTGTCGTATATAACGTATATAATTGATGAAAATTTTTCTATCTTAAGATATCAGTAAGTTTTTAATGATTATATTAATAACTCTAATATATATTAGAAAAAATAAGAAGATTGGTGAATACATAGAAAATTAAACTATATATTTACCTTTGAAACCTGTTCGCTCCCAGAAAAGGTTATGAAAAACTTTAATAATGTCATTGTATTTTTTTATTAGTTAACTTATCTTTACATATGGTTAATCTTAATGTGACAAATTCTATTACAGCAAAGGGAAAGATTAGTTAATGTTTTTCATATAATAAAATATGAAAAATCTTTAAATTTATCAGATATGAAGCTTATTATTCAAAGCCATTTCGTACCAAAAATGAAAATCTATAACAAATATTTGTGAAAAGCGATGAAAGAACGTAAAAGTGATGTATATTCATGAAGAATCAATAAAGATCAGATGACGAAGTTAGAATAGAGTTTGTATTGGAATACGAGTTAATTAACATTGGGTATTTTGTTAAAAATAGGCGGATCTTAAATGATTACGTAGAAGATTAGTAAAATATTGAATAAATTTTGGAAGGAAACTTGGAATCTAATGAATAAAGTAAGTAGATTTAACAAGTTTTGAAGATAATAATGAAAGGAGTTATAAGATGGGATATGAATTTGGATTTGTGGGAATGATAAAAAAGAGGGTTAAAAAGAAGCTAAAAAGGAAAAGGGTGTTTGGATAGGAAAGGACAGACGTACTAGTTAAGAATAACAAGAAAGATATTGTTGAAAAAAAAATAACAAAACGAGGATGATGATAGGATGCTAGTTAAAAATTGGGATGATATTATGCAATAATACTTTAATTTTGGAAACTTTATTAGATAATATTTGTAAATGAAAGAATTATATGTAAGTATATGTAAATAAATAAATAAAGTTGGTAACTAGTTGAAAAAAAATACTGTAAATAACATTGGTAAAAATGCAAACATCTCAAAGATCAAAGATTTTTTTATTAATAGAGCAAATGCACGTGGGAGGGATATCTACAGTTTCGAGTCGTGTGATCTTATTGATCTTATTGAAATGGTTATGGTTAATAAAAAAACAAATTGAGTTTGTGTATGATTTAATTGACTTATTTGGTTAAGAAACACATTGCAACGAGGAAGTCTTTTAATTGCGTTTGTTAATTAAAATTCATTTTTAACTAATTATTTTATAAAGAGTAGAGCATTAATTAGAATTCAAATCATTTATCATTTGAAAGAATATTTCTTTATTAATTCTCATAAATTCAAGATATGCATAAATTCCAACTATAAAATTGGTTTTTTTTTAATTTCTATTTCATATTTAATAATAATCTTTTTTTATATAATTATAATTCAAATGGCTTAATTTTTTTTTCTTATTCCATATTAATATTGAATCAACATTAACGAACAAACTGCTGCTTTACATAATTTTATAAATAATTTATTCAATTCTGTTTCATTTTTTTTTCAGCTCCTATTCCATATTCCAAGATCAACTACATATCCTTTTCCGATCACTTCATTATATAATTCAAATGCCTTAAACTGATTCTTTTCGTTCCCTATTCCATTATAATAACATTTTCCAAGATTATAGATCGAATCAATATGACCTCTATTAGCTGCTATTTTATATAATCTAAATGCCTAATTTCACTATTTCAATTCCTATTTTATTTGATCCTGATTGACCGTTATTATTTATTACTTATATTTTTGGTAACTTAAGGATGGCCGAAGGGTGTTGAAAATTTTGAATAAGTGGATTGTTAACAAAAGAAGAAGGAACTTCGGTTGACGAGAGTTTTAACTAGTGAAGACTCAAGAGATTTTTGTTCTCCTACACTCATATGATCATGAAAGTTATCAATTGTTGATGTAATGTTTATTGTATAAATCGTGATTTTGCATTATTCGATGCTCTTGGACATTTATTGTCAAGATGAGCTTACAATCCCTACATTCGTTTAGGAACAACTCATTTGAAATCTTTGAAATAGTATTTACATCGTACGTGAAGATGTGGATCGTTACTTTATTTTCAATACTAAAATGTTTCCAAACAAGTCTCTCTTTTTTTACCATATAGTGTAGTTTACTGTTATGTGCAAGAATATAAAAAAAAATTTTTTATATATAAATGGGTAACGAGGGATTATACACAGTTATAGTTATATCTGGTTAATTAACCGGTTTTATAATATATATTCTTAGGATTATCATTCATTCATATTATTTGAAAAAACAAAATGATATTTTAAATTAAAATTTTTTAAGTACTGATTACTATTTGTATAACAGAAATTTTACAATTAGCTGTGAGGGAGATTCAATTTTAATGATTTAATTATTGTAATAATAGTTCATTTTTTTTTCCTTCATTAACAAATTTTATTGTAAGAGTCTAGACTTTGAGTATCTATAAATTAATTCTATTTTTTTTTACAAGTCCTATCAGTAACAAGGTCATTCGGCTATTTGAAATGACCCTTAAATGATATTTGAATGACAAAGTCATTTGTCATTTAAGTACTGTATCTAATTTTATCCTCCTAATTTAATCTATTATGATTTGTATTTAAATAATCCATTCTCCGCATATGTCAAAACCATTATATAACCGTTGTAATTTTTGACTCGATCAGTTACTTGAAACATTTGATATCTTGCATGACGCGTAATGACTCGTATTTAAATTTGCACGATATGACGCGTAATCAATATTGTACTGTATGAGTCAACCCTTCTCATAGCAGGAAAAGTTAGTGGTTGGTTTTAGGCTAGAGAAATATATCAAGATAAAAAATAGTGTTATTAAAATTAAAAAACAATAGAAAATGAATAGAACAAAAAATAAAAATATGTTCACAGAAAATATACAAACAGATGGATAAAGAAATATGATAAAGGAATAATAGAAAATGAACTCAAGATATGAACATCATAAATTATAATAATATGTAGAACGAAGAAGACGGAAATGAGAGAAAATGGACATATAACAAGGTAAAAAGAAAATAATAAGCAAGGAGAATATTGGCTAAATGAAGATACTGGTGGAATGATTAAAAGGACCAAAAGCAAACAATAATATCCGACAAGAAAGAAACCAAAAAAAGAAATCAAAGAACATTCAAGAATGCAAAGAATAATAGAGGGAAAATAGAAAGAATAATTGAAGACATATACAAACAAAAATGTTATAATAACTGAGAAAAAGAAAGTTCTAAAATATTGAGACTTTAATATAGTGTGAGCAAGGCAAATTCTATTGATGGTGACTTAACTGTCAGTATATATTTAAATGTTAAATTCGAATAGAAAAAATTTTTTTTTAATAATTTTATTTTTATATTATTTTTTTAAATATGTCCAAAACTCATTATTGCATATAACAACACCCAATATTATAATCTTTTTCAGTTACTTTATTATATAATTCGAATGCACTAAATCGGTTTTTTTCAGTTCCTATTCCATAATAATAACATTCTCCAAGCTGATACATTGACTCAACATGACCATTTTCAGCTGCTTTATTATATAATTCAAATGCTCTGAGTTCATTTTTTTCAGTTCCCATCCCATGCTGATAACAATATCCAAGATTATATAATGAGTCAATATCACCTTTATCAGCTGCTTTATTATATGATTCAAATGCTTTAATTTTATTTGTTTCAGTTCCTATTCCATGTTGATAACAATATCCAAGCTGATATATTGAATCAATATCACCATTTCCAGCTGCTTTATTATATGATTCAAATGCTTTAATTTCATTTTTTTCGGTCCCTATTCCATGTTGATAACAATATCTATTGCTTTGACATGACCTTTTTCAGCTGCTTTTTTGTAAAATCCGAATGATTTAATTTTATTTTTTTCAGTTCCTACTCCATGTTGATAACAATATCCAAGCTGATATATTGAATCGATATCATTTTTTCCAACTGCTTTATTATACAATTCAAATGCTTTAATTTCGTTTTTTTCAGCTCCTATTCCATATTGATAGCAAAATCCAAGCTGATATATTGAATCAATATGACCTTTATCGGCTGCTTTTTCATATAATTCAAATCCTTTAATCTCATTTTTTTCAGTTCCAATTCCATGTTGATAACAATAACCAAGCTGATGTATTGCTTTAACATAACCTTTTTCGGCTGCTACTTTATAAAATTCAACCGATTTGATTTCATTTTTTTCAATTCCCATTCCATATTGATAACAATATCCAAGTTGGTATATACCACTTGACCCTGATTGATCACTATCGTCTGTTTGCATTTTGGCTTCTTCTCTATTTGGTAACTTGGAGGATAAAGATAATGTCTTTGCTAGTAACAATTCGAGATTCTTCTTCACTTAAATGGTCACTAAAGTTATCAATCCTTGATGTAGTAATTTGTCGCATAAATTGTGATTTTACATTATTCGGTGCTTCTAGACACTTTTTATTAAGATGAGCTTGCATTCTTTCAGGAACAGCTCGTTTAAAATCCTTGGAACAGTATTTACACCGTACATGAGGATGGGAGTCATCTTTGTTACTTTCAATGTTAAAATGTTCCCAAACAGGTCCTTTTTTTCTCTCTTTCTTTACCATTTGGTTTGTTTATTTTTAATTATACTGTATGTAAGAATAAAATAAATTATTTATCCCGATTGAGTTGAAGAAAATTAACTTTGAAGAGTATAAAAATGTTGGGAAAGATACGAGTGATTATATAGCAAAACTTTATTTGTTAACCAATGATGGAAAAACATGGAAACCGGTTAAATTGAATTAACCGATTGTTAATTAACAGTTAATTAATATAACGGGCCATAGCAAAATTTAATTTGTTAATTTAACGGAAATTAATATCAGCCACATGTAACATGAAAATCATTTTCATATTAAATGAGTAAATTATAATTGCATCATACTGTATATCAGGTAAGGCACATCGTGATCATACTGTATTAATCATGTGTTTCTCGGGCCGATACTTAAACCAGATTATACAAATTTTTTTTATATTTCTGAAAATACGAAAATTCGATTATAAAATGGATGAAGATAAATTTTTACCCAAATTATCTCAAAATTTACTTGATATTTTAGATGAGAATGAATATTATGATATCAATATTGAAGTTGGTAATGANCCTTACGTAAAAATATTTCGTGCTCATATAGTCATTTTAAATTATCGTTCTCCTTATTTGCGAAGAATTTTGTCAACTAATAAAAAGACAGATGATGGAATTTTGGCTCATATTAAATTGCCAAATATTTTACCTGAAATTTTTCAAATAATGTTAAGGTAAGAATATTGAATTATACGGTATCATATTTTATTTATATAAATATATATATATATTTTTTTTAACTTTACGAATTTTAGGTATATTTATGGAGGAAGACTTTCTTTGAAGGAACATGATACTTTAGATATCGTTAAAATATTGGTTGCAGCGAGTGAACTTGGTCTTCAAGAATTAATCCCACATTTACAATCCTTTTTGATCGAAAATAAGAAAAATTGGATGGAACAAAATTTTAACTTGATCTATCAAACAAGTTTTGAAAATGATTCTTTCTTGATATTACAAAATTTTTGTACAGAATTGATATCTAAAGAACCAGAAAAAATTTTTAATTCAATTGATTTTATTTCAATTTCAGAAAAATCTTTAATTTCTCTTATTCAACATGATAATCTTCAAATGAGTGATATTCAAGTTTGGGAACATGTACTTAAATGGGGTATTTCTCAGAATCCTGAACTTCCTTCAGATCCTTCAAGTTATTCAAAAGATGATTTTAATACTTTAAAGAATACTTTACAACAATTTATTCCATTTATTACATTCTTTAATTTAACTTCTAAAGAATATTTGAATAAAGTATATCCTTATAAAAAAATTATACCTAAAGAATTACGTGAAAATTTGTTTAAATATTATATGGATCGTGACGATAATCCAAATAACAAATTAGAACAAAAGACATCTAGAAAAATTAGTTCAAAAAGTGTTGATTCAAAAATTATTACATTCCAGCATGTTGAATTAATCTCGAAATGGATTGATAGATTAGAATTTTCTAACAAGACATATGAATTAAAATTATTACTTCGTGGATCTCGTGATGGATTTTCACCTAGTAAATTTCATGAAATCTGTGATAATAAATCTAATACTGTATCAATTATTAAAGTGGAAGATAGTAATGAAATCCTTGGAGGATATAATCCGATTATGTGGAAGTCTGATGATGGTTTTGGTACAGCTAATGATAGTTTTATATTCTCTTTTAAGAATAAGGATAGTATTGAAGATTGTATTTTAAGTCGAATCGAAGATGTAGATGGTGCTATATATAATCACCCCGAATGTGGACCATCATTTGGTGATGGTGATCTTTTTTTGTATGGAAACAATTTTTATGATGCAAGTTGTGAGAAAATCTTTTATGAAAAACCGATTAGAGAAACTGATGATGAGTTTTCTGTAGAAGAATATGAAATATTTCAAATTATGAAAGAATGATTAAGACAAAAACTCTTATTTTTTTATAACTAAAATTTAGCCGTAGTAATTCACGAGTTTATTCTTTCAATGAAATCATTGAATTGAAATTTAAAAAACATTTATATTAATGATTTTATGAACTAATTTCGTGATATTTCAAATAAATCGTGTAAATTTCCTTTTAAGTTATATATTTATGTGGCTTCTTTTGAAATAAGTATATCACGTCATTTTTACTTAGCATCCTCCCTAGAATAAAAATATCATATACTGTAGGCTATAAGTTTAATTTATACTATCTTAGTTTAAAAAAAAATTTTCTAATCTCAATTATGACTTATGTCAGTAATTTGACGTTATATACATTAAAAAAGTAATTAATATCTAAGAATATTGTAGACTTTTTATTCTTTGTAAAAATGATATTCATTGAGTTTTTATTGTTTTAGACGTGGGAACGCACAATTTGATTCGTTTACATTCTGTAAAGATACTTTTTATAATAGAGTGGATTATATTTTTCGAATCGAGAATAAAATCAGCCTACCAATTTTTTTATTATTTATTTTATCTTCCTACATTCAAAAATTATATACCAGAAGTAAATTGGTTTATATAATAAATATATTTAGAAATTTATGTATCAGTAGTATAAATGTCTTGTAATCTCCAACCTTCATTATACAATTCAAATGCTCTATTTTCATTCTTTTCGGTTCCTATTCCATTTTCATAACAATAACCAAGATTATATATTGAATCAATATTTCCTTTTTCAGTTGCTTCTTTAAATAATTCAAATGCTTTAATTTCATTTTTTTCAGTCCCTATTCCATAATTATAACAATATCCAAGCTTATTTATTGACCTAATATGTCCTTTTTCAGCTGCCTCTTTATATTTTTCAAATGCTTTAATTTCATCTTTTTCAACTCCTATTCCATATTGATAACAATATCCAAGATCATATATTGAATCAATATGTCCTTTTTCTGATGCTTTTTTATATGATTTAACATTTTTTTCAACTCCAAGTTGACGTATATCACTTGAAGATCCTGATTGGTCACCATTATCATTTATTTGTTTATTTACCATTTCTCTATTTGGTAACTTGAATGATGGCCGAAGACGTTGAAAAAATTGAATAACATATGGATTATCAACAAAAGAATGTGGTACTTCAGCTGAAGATAATGCCTTAGTTAGTAAAATTTCAAGAGATTTTTGTTCTTCTTCACTCATATTATCACTAATGTTATCAATTGTTGATGTAATGTTTTGTTGTATAGATTGTGATTTTGCATTATTTGGTGCTTTTGGACATTTTTTATCAAGATGAGCTTGCATTCGTTCAGGAACTGCTCGTTGAAAAATTTGAGGACAATATTTACATTGTACATGAGGGTGTGAATCGTCATTTCTACTTTTACTATTAAAATGTTCCCAAACAGGTCCCTTTTTCCTTACCATTCGATGTAGTTTTATTTTATTATTTAGTCTAAGAAAAATAAAAAGCAAAACCAGGTATAAAGATAAAGAATAATTTTATAAAGTTAGTTTGATGCAATATAAGGGTTGAGTGATTTATATAAAAAATTTGTTCATTTTTTAATAATACGTTAGAACATCCATTTTATTAACCTTATTAGGATAATTAGAATATAGGTAAAAGGTCATGGGATAGTTTGATACTCAATTTGCGTAATAAATATATTTGGTAAATTATAAACTCCATTTTTTTATTATATTATCTAGGTATTAATTCCGAAAATAAATTTATTAACAAATTTTTTTTAGTTTAGTCTAAATAAATATTCGATGAACCGTTATTTTTGTCGTTAATTAATAACTGAATCCTAATAATTTAACAAATAATAATAGTTTATTGAATCGGATTTCGACCTATACTTTTACCCCATCTAATAACTAGAATTTATTAGTTTCCCTATGAAATGAAAATTATCGAACGACGCTTTGTCTTTCGGGAAACGTGCCGGTTCCGGGATATTATCCGACGTCGCAAAAACAGAATTATGCAACAATGGTGGATCAATTCCATGATTCACTAAAATTTACTAGGCTTTATTAGTTTAAGAATGCTTTAAAGCATTATTTTCAGGCGTATTTAAAGCATAAAGCGTACTGTATAACCCATTTCATAACAATTTTTTACTTAGACGTATTCATAATGCCAAGTTTGGTTTCCATTTATACCTGATCGTCGCAACAGATATTATTATTCACCTGTTTGTTTGAACATGAAGTTTTGAATGATTATAATTTGAATTTATATATGTCTGTTATAGACAATAATATTTTAATGTTCTTTTTTGAATTTAAATAAACCGTTTTTTTAAAAAAAAATTTGCAATGAATTGCATATCTGCAATCACACTCTTTGACTCATGAATTTCTAAAGAAAAAGTTCAATATTTCTTTGTTTTGTGGCGCAGAAACTTTGTACAGTACGCAAGGATGACTGTGTCCAAATTACTTGATCTTACAACTTCCGTAAGATACAAGAAAATATTTTACAAAATTTTTAAGTTATGACAATTAAAAATTTTTAAGAAACAAATGAGTATAAATTATTGTTTAAACTTTGTCTATAATATTATTCCCTGTCAATATAATCAATAATTTATCCTGATCTCTTACGTATTTATGAAATTTTAAACATTTATTATATAATGAAGTTAGGTAATACTAATGATTCTAAGCTTTCAAAAAAATAAATAAACAACCATATACAGTAAGTTCAAATATTTATGCTGAAGAATTTGTGTACAACACTCGTGTACAATCTTTAGCCGCAATTTTATATTATTTATATTTACCAAATAAGATCAACATGTTCAATTAATAATAATTTGACTAAAAAACAAGGTTAATTAACCCCCTTAATTGACAATGTTTATTGACATCCATGCATTGGGCTAAATTTTCCTTTTTTATACTGGTATAATTAGCCAAATTTTTACTATTTATAATCACTCTTCAACTTTTTCAAACGCTATTTTTTTTCGATTCAGAATATACAATTGTTCTTTAACGTTTTACATTTCCTTGCTCACAACTAAACAATAAACTATAGCAATGGTAAGAAAAAAGGGACCTGTTTGGGAACATTTTCAAATTATTAGTAAAAATAACGACCCGCATCCTCATGTACGATGTAAATATTGTTCTAAAGATTTTCGACGAGCTGTTCCTGAAAGAATGCGAGCACATATTGACAAAAAGTGTCCAGTAGCGCCGAATAATGCAAAATTCCAATTTATACAACAAAATACTACAAGAATTAACAACGTTAGTGACCATTTAAGTGAAGAGGAACAAAAATCTCCCGAATTTTTATTGGCCAAATTATACTCATCTTTCAAGTTATCAAATAGAGAAGAGGAAAAAATGCAAACAGATGATAGTGGTGATATTGAAGGTAGTAGTAATTCATCTCATCTTGGACACAAAATTGGCGTCGAAAAAAATACAATTAAAGCATTTGAATTATATAAAAAAGCAGCTGAAAAAGGATATATTGAAAAAAATAAAATTAAAGAATTTGAACTATATAAAGAAGCTGCTGCTAAAGATCATATTGATTCAATATATCGGCTTGGAAATTGTTATTTATTAGGAATAGGAACCGAAAAAAAAGAAATTAAAGCATTTGAATTATATAAAAAAGCAGCTGATAAGGATCATATTGATTCAATATATAGACTCGGGAATTGTTATTTATTTGGAACAGGAACTGAAGAAAATGAATTTAAAGCATTTGAATTATATAAAAAAGCAGCTGATAAAGGCCATATTGATTCAATAAATTATCTTGGAAATTGTTATAAATTTGGTACAGGAACTGAAATAAATAAAATTAAAGCATTTGAATTATATGAAAAAGCAGCTGATAAAGGTCATATTGATTCAATATATAGGCTCGGGAATTGTTATTATTTTGGAACAGGGACCGAAAAAAATGAAATTAAAGCATTTGAATTATATNATATATATATATTTTTTTTAACTTTACGAATTTTAGGTATATTTATGGAGGAAGACTTTCTTTGAAGGAACATGATACTTTAGATATCGTTAAAATATTGGTTGCAGCGAGTGAACTTGGTCTTCAAGAATTAATCCCACATTTACAATCCTTTTTGATCGAAAATAAGAAAAATTGGATGGAACAAAATTTTAACTTGATCTATCAAACAAGTTTTGAAAATGATTCTTTCTTGATATTACAAAATTTTTGTACAGAATTGATATCTAAAGAACCAGAAAAAATTTTTAATTCAATTGATTTTATTTCAATTTCAGAAAAATCTTTAATTTCTCTTATTCAACATGATAATCTTCAAATGAGTGATATTCAAGTTTGGGAACATGTACTTAAATGGGGTATTTCTCAGAATCCTGAACTTCCTTCAGATCCTTCAAGTTATTCAAAAGATGATTTTAATACTTTAAAGAATACTTTACAACAATTTATTCCATTTATTACATTCTTTAATTTAACTTCTAAAGAATATTTGAATAAAGTATATCCTTATAAAAAAATTATACCTAAAGAATTACGTGAAAATTTGTTTAAATATTATATGGATCGTGACGATAATCCAAATAACAAATTAGAACAAAAGACATCTAGAAAAATTAGTTCAAAAAGTGTTGATTCAAAAATTATTACATTCCAGCATGTTGAATTAATCTCGAAATGGATTGATAGATTAGAATTTTCTAACAAGACATATGAATTAAAATTATTACTTCGTGGATCTCGTGATGGATTTTCACCTAGTAAATTTCATGAAATCTGTGATAATAAATCTAATACTGTATCAATTATTAAAGTGGAAGATAGTAATGAAATCCTTGGAGGATATAATCCGATTATGTGGAAGTCTGATGATGGTTTTGGTACAGCTAATGATAGTTTTATATTCTCTTTTAAGAATAAGGATAGTATTGAAGATTGTATTTTAAGTCGAATCGAAGATGTAGATGGTGCTATATATAATCACCCCGAATGTGGACCATCATTTGGTGATGGTGATCTTTTTTTGTATGGAAACAATTTTTATGATGCAAGTTGTGAGAAAATCTTTTATGAAAAACCGATTAGAGAAACTGATGATGAGTTTTCTGTAGAAGAATATGAAATATTTCAAATTATGAAAGAATGATTAAGACAAAAACTCTTATTTTTTTATAACTAAAATTTAGCCGTAGTAATTCACGAGTTTATTCTTTCAATGAAATCATTGAATTGAAATTTAAAAAACATTTATATTAATGATTTTATGAACTAATTTCGTGATATTTCAAATAAATCGTGTAAATTTCCTTTTAAGTTATATATTTATGTGGCTTCTTTTGAAATAAGTATATCACGTCATTTTTACTTAGCATCCTCCCTAGAATAAAAATATCATATACTGTAGGCTATAAGTTTAATTTATACTATCTTAGTTTAAAAAAAAATTTTCTAATCTCAATTATGACTTATGTCAGTAATTTGACGTTATATACATTAAAAAAGTAATTAATATCTAAGAATATTGTAGACTTTTTATTCTTTGTAAAAATGATATTCATTGAGTTTTTATTGTTTTAGACGTGGGAACGCACAATTTGATTCGTTTACATTCTGTAAAGATACTTTTTATAATAGAGTGGATTATATTTTTCGAATCGAGAATAAAATCAGCCTACCAATTTTTTTATTATTTATTTTATCTTCCTACATTCAAAAATTATATACCAGAAGTAAATTGGTTTATATAATAAATATATTTAGAAATTTATGTATCAGTAGTATAAATGTCTTGTAATCTCCAACCTTCATTATACAATTCAAATGCTCTATTTTCATTCTTTTCGGTTCCTATTCCATTTTCATAACAATAACCAAGATTATATATTGAATCAATATTTCCTTTTTCAGTTGCTTCTTTAAATAATTCAAATGCTTTAATTTCATTTTTTTCAGTCCCTATTCCATAATTATAACAATATCCAAGCTTATTTATTGACCTAATATGTCCTTTTTCAGCTGCCTCTTTATATTTTTCAAATGCTTTAATTTCATCTTTTTCAACTCCTATTCCATATTGATAACAATATCCAAGATCATATATTGAATCAATATGTCCTTTTTCTGATGCTTTTTTATATGATTTAACATTTTTTTCAACTCCAAGTTGACGTATATCACTTGAAGATCCTGATTGGTCACCATTATCATTTATTTGTTTATTTACCATTTCTCTATTTGGTAACTTGAATGATGGCCGAAGACGTTGAAAAAATTGAATAACATATGGATTATCAACAAAAGAATGTGGTACTTCAGCTGAAGATAATGCCTTAGTTAGTAAAATTTCAAGAGATTTTTGTTCTTCTTCACTCATATTATCACTAATGTTATCAATTGTTGATGTAATGTTTTGTTGTATAGATTGTGATTTTGCATTATTTGGTGCTTTTGGACATTTTTTATCAAGATGAGCTTGCATTCGTTCAGGAACTGCTCGTTGAAAAATTTGAGGACAATATTTACATTGTACATGAGGGTGTGAATCGTCATTTCTACTTTTACTATTAAAATGTTCCCAAACAGGTCCCTTTTTCCTTACCATTCGATGTAGTTTTATTTTATTATTTAGTCTAAGAAAAATAAAAAGCAAAACCAGGTATAAAGATAAAGAATAATTTTATAAAGTTAGTTTGATGCAATATAAGGGTTGAGTGATTTATATAAAAAATTTGTTCATTTTTTAATAATACGTTAGAACATCCATTTTATTAACCTTATTAGGATAATTAGAATATAGGTAAAAGGTCATGGGATAGTTTGATACTCAATTTGCGTAATAAATATATTTGGTAAATTATAAACTCCATTTTTTTATTATATTATCTAGGTATTAATTCCGAAAATAAATTTATTAACAAATTTTTTTTAGTTTAGTCTAAATAAATATTCGATGAACCGTTATTTTTGTCGTTAATTAATAACTGAATCCTAATAATTTAACAAATAATAATAGTTTATTGAATCGGATTTCGACCTATACTTTTACCCCATCTAATAACTAGAATTTATTAGTTTCCCTATGAAATGAAAATTATCGAACGACGCTTTGTCTTTCGGGAAACGTGCCGGTTCCGGGATATTATCCGACGTCGCAAAAACAGAATTATGCAACAATGGTGGATCAATTCCATGATTCACTAAAATTTACTAGGCTTTATTAGTTTAAGAATGCTTTAAAGCATTATTTTCAGGCGTATTTAAAGCATAAAGCGTACTGTATAACCCATTTCATAACAATTTTTTACTTAGACGTATTCATAATGCCAAGTTTGGTTTCCATTTATACCTGATCGTCGCAACAGATATTATTATTCACCTGTTTGTTTGAACATGAAGTTTTGAATGATTATAATTTGAATTTATATATGTCTGTTATAGACAATAATATTTTAATGTTCTTTTTTGAATTTAAATAAACCGTTTTTTTAAAAAAAAATTTGCAATGAATTGCATATCTGCAATCACACTCTTTGACTCATGAATTTCTAAAGAAAAAGTTCAATATTTCTTTGTTTTGTGGCGCAGAAACTTTGTACAGTACGCAAGGATGACTGTGTCCAAATTACTTGATCTTACAACTTCCGTAAGATACAAGAAAATATTTTACAAAATTTTTAAGTTATGACAATTAAAAATTTTTAAGAAACAAATGAGTATAAATTATTGTTTAAACTTTGTCTATAATATTATTCCCTGTCAATATAATCAATAATTTATCCTGATCTCTTACGTATTTATGAAATTTTAAACATTTATTATATAATGAAGTTAGGTAATACTAATGATTCTAAGCTTTCAAAAAAATAAATAAACAACCATATACAGTAAGTTCAAATATTTATGCTGAAGAATTTGTGTACAACACTCGTGTACAATCTTTAGCCGCAATTTTATATTATTTATATTTACCAAATAAGATCAACATGTTCAATTAATAATAATTTGACTAAAAAACAAGGTTAATTAACCCCCTTAATTGACAATGTTTATTGACATCCATGCATTGGGCTAAATTTTCCTTTTTTATACTGGTATAATTAGCCAAATTTTTACTATTTATAATCACTCTTCAACTTTTTCAAACGCTATTTTTTTTCGATTCAGAATATACAATTGTTCTTTAACGTTTTACATTTCCTTGCTCACAACTAAACAATAAACTATAGCAATGGTAAGAAAAAAGGGACCTGTTTGGGAACATTTTCAAATTATTAGTAAAAATAACGACCCGCATCCTCATGTACGATGTAAATATTGTTCTAAAGATTTTCGACGAGCTGTTCCTGAAAGAATGCGAGCACATATTGACAAAAAGTGTCCAGTAGCGCCGAATAATGCAAAATTCCAATTTATACAACAAAATACTACAAGAATTAACAACGTTAGTGACCATTTAAGTGAAGAGGAACAAAAATCTCCCGAATTTTTATTGGCCAAATTATACTCATCTTTCAAGTTATCAAATAGAGAAGAGGAAAAAATGCAAACAGATGATAGTGGTGATATTGAAGGTAGTAGTAATTCATCTCATCTTGGACACAAAATTGGCGTCGAAAAAAATACAATTAAAGCATTTGAATTATATAAAAAAGCAGCTGAAAAAGGATATATTGAAAAAAATAAAATTAAAGAATTTGAACTATATAAAGAAGCTGCTGCTAAAGATCATATTGATTCAATATATCGGCTTGGAAATTGTTATTTATTAGGAATAGGAACCGAAAAAAAAGAAATTAAAGCATTTGAATTATATAAAAAAGCAGCTGATAAGGATCATATTGATTCAATATATAGACTCGGGAATTGTTATTTATTTGGAACAGGAACTGAAGAAAATGAATTTAAAGCATTTGAATTATATAAAAAAGCAGCTGATGAGGATCATATTGATTCTCTTCATGAGCTTGGAGATTGTTATTTATTAGGAATAGGAACTGAAAAAAATGAAATTAAAGCATTTGAATTATATGAAAAAGCAGCAGATAAGGGTCATATTGATTCACTTAATGTGCTTGGAGATTGTTATTTATTTGGAATAGGAATTGAAGAAAATGAAATAAAAGCATTTGAATTATATAAAAAAGCAGTTGATAAGGATCATATTGATTCGCTTTATGATCTTGGAGATTGTTATCTATTTGGAATAGGTACTGAAAAAAACGAAATTAAAGCATTTGAATTATATGAAAAAGCAGCTAATAAAGGTCATATCTCTTCAACATATAAACTTGGAAATTGTTATCTATTTGGAACAGGAACCGAAAAAAATGAAATTAAAGCATGTGAATTATATAAAGAAGCAGCTGATAAAGGTCATATCTCTTCAACATATAAACTTGGAAATTGTTATCAATTTGGAACAGGAGTTGAAAAAAATGAAATCAAAGCATTTGAATTATATAAAAAAGCAGCTGATAAGGATCATATTGATTCACTTCATGATCTTGGGGATTGTTATTTATTTGGAATAGGTACTGAAAAAAACGAAATTAAAGCATTTGAATCATTTGAAAAAGCAGCTAATAAAGGTCATATTGTTTCAATATATAAACTGGGAGATTGTTATCAATTTGGAACAGGAACTGAAAAAAATGAAATCAAAGCTTTTGAATTATATGAAAAAGCAGCTGATAAAGTTCATATTATTAGTTTTAATATATAAACTTGAGTATTTATGAACTTGATGAAACTTGAAATATAAACTAATAAAAAAGAGGAAAAGTAGTTGACAAGTTAAAGATTGTATCAATACGAATGGGAACTGAAAAAATAATAGCATCCCGATTATATGAAAAAGAAAATCATAAATGAATCTAATTAACAACTTTTATTATATTTTTATGGTACCTTTATTACTTCAATTGAGTAATATAAATTCATTAATAAAATTAAATATATATAGGGTTTATTGTTATGTTATATCAATCGACACCTGACATGCATCACCTGTTGTATAAAATTTAATATATTTTAGCTATTTAATAAATTTATTTGTCACGTTAATAAATATGAAATCCTAAAATATCAAATTAATTAGATTTGAATTCTTGGAATCAAGCCAGAAACTGAATTCTTTTCATAGAAGTGTGTAATAATAATTCACGATTTACTAAAATGTTAGTTTAAGAATATTTTAAAGAATTATTTAAAGCGTATAACCACTTCATATCGGTTCAATATTATTCTGGTTATCGCAACAGATATCATTATTCGTCTGCTTACTGTTGCTACAGATGGATATGAAGTTTCGAACGATTATGAAGAGATATTATAATTTACTGTATATTTATTTAGAAAATAACAGATAATAATATTTCAATGTTCTTTTTGGATTTTTTAATAATTAAAATTTTTTCTCATTTGTATTTATTTTTATTAAATAAATCGTAAAAAACTCTGCATATAACATATACAGGTTTTTTCAACAATGATAACTGAATTTACATGATTTTTAAAAATATTTACGGAAGTTCTAACGATTAAAAAATTTTAAAATAAGGCGACATAAAGTTAAAAAATTGGTTCTCATATCCCGTCCGGGTCGGCTGAATGGAAATCCAAATTT
>QKYT01000262.1:138365-149823 GCA_003550305.1 Glomus cerebriforme
GAAAAATGGTCAAATGACCAGGTCATTTCCGAACACTGCATAATATACATGTGTTTTATCATGTCTTTCATTGCTTCATTCTAATAGCATAAATTTATTAATAAAGATTTTAAAAATTTTATTATTATTCTATTTTAATAATAAGATTGTTTTGAAAACATTGTTCTGATTAATTATTATTCTAAATAATAAAGATAGCTAAACAATGTTTTTGATGATTAACTGATTGAATGTTCATTTACCATAACTTGCTTTAATGAAATACCATATGTAATTTTATACTTAGTCTATTGTTTAACCCTCTTTAATAGTTGGAATACATTTTATCAATTGAAAGATATTCTTCTAAATTTCGAAGTAAATTGGTAGCAATCACAAAGACAAACTATTCATTATTTATATTAACCAACTTTCCTGACCTAGCTTAATAAAATCTGTTTCAGATTATGTTTGCTGAAGAGAGATGATAAAAAACGATCTATTAGCGCTGTATTGATTTTGTTATCAGCGTCTACATAATAGCTGCCATAATAATATAGTGAGATTTAAAACCACACCAAAATTCATAATTCATTATCTCAAATTTCTCTGTGACTGTAGTTAGGTTGATCTACAATCATTGATGTACAGTAGATGTCTAGGTGTCACTAACATTCGCAATATTAAACACCTTAACATTACCTTGACTCTAGTAATTCTCGCTAAGATAAAAAGATATCTCAAAAGATTCTACAGTTATTTCCCCATGAACCGTAGGTTACGTAGTTAAATATTATTAATAGAAAGTATTGGTCACGACACGCTGTCATAAACTAACAATCTTGAGCCTCTCGGCATCTATATGACCACGTACCATTTAGTGCGTGATTATCAAGAGAAGAATATACCTATTTCTCATATACTTCAAGAGCAGGGATATATTATGATAATATTACTATTTGTCTGTTATATGTCAAACTCCATTATTTATTAATTTACATAAATATTCTTTTAAAAATATTACACGATAGTTTTTCATAGGATTAACATGTACAGTACGACGAAAGATTTACTTTTTTTATTGGTTTTTGAAAAAGCGTCCTATTATGCGAACTAGATATTTTGCAGAATTTGGAACGAAAACAATAAGGATTCAGTGAAAACAATCGATTTACTGTAGTAAATAAAGAAAAATCATTAATAGTTAATCTTTATTCAAACTGCATAATAAATTGTAGAATTTATAAAATATAGAGTGTTTTAAAGAAAATTCAGATTCTTTCCAAATAGAATTAAAATGCACAACCTTTTACACTAAGCATTCAACTAATGAGCTATCAGTATGTTAAAAAAAGATCTAAAGGATTGTATTCTATCAAATCGATGTTTAAATGTTGAGAAGCGAATCAATTTTTTATTAATATTTGAAAATTTTATTATTATGGCTCAAACAATTGCTAATACAAATCATGTGCATTTTTCCTTCTGAATGTTATTAAGAATATATGTATATATACTTTTTAACGTATAACTTTATAACATGTTTAATATTTACTATTATGTTGTCCAATGTTGACTAAATAAAATGAATATATATTCATAGCTATCAAAAGAATAAAGATAATATAATGCCCTCCAACATTTGAAATATTCCCACCATAATAATAATATCCATATTGGTGATCTTAGTATAATGATAAATTGATGATAGGTACGATTTTAAAAAATTGTTTCTCTTAATATCTTCCAAACATTGTTGTGTTTCTTGAGGCAAAGGAGGTAAAAGTGCTTCAGTGACTGGAGATTCTTTAGAAGAAATTGCCAAATCAGATTCCATTTCAACGAATTTTGGTTCTTCAGAGGAACTAGACAACTGAAGATATGTGTCTTTTAGTGCAAGTTGAGGTTCTTCAGAAGAAATCTTGAATTGTGATTCATTAGCAGTTGATTCATACGAAGACGTAATCAAAAGTATTTGTTTGTTATTCTTTTCTGCACAAGTTTGAAGATGTGATTCGGAAAGTTTTATATCAGCAGAAGAAAGTTGTTCTTTAAAGAGAGATACTTTTGACTTAGTAAAAGTGATAGTTATTTCTGTTGGCAAATTATGTCGTGATTCAACCTTCAAATCATGGAATTCTTCGACTTCTTCTACAGCCAAAGGAACATTCTCAAATTCTAATAACAACTTTGTTTTTGCTAAGACTGGATCTGTTTTAACAGCTCTTCTATAAAGAACTTTTCTCATTAAAGGTACATATCTTGAACTTGAATATAAAATATTCCCTAATGGTGTATACATTTTAAATGGAAGCTATTTGAAATTTTGAAAGAAAAGGTATGTAAAAAAAAAATATTAGTAAATTGTTTTTACGCTGACACGAGATATTAATGATTTTGAAATTTATAATTTGATATTTATTTATTGTAATCTTGTAATCAAATTGTTGACCATATTTTCTTTTACCTATTATTGAAGGGCACCTAACTTTGACAATTCTGTAAATCTATAAAGTGATATCATTAAAAAGTATACAAAACCTTATAAAGAAAAAAATCATCTTATTTAACTATTAAATGAAACAATAACAAATCAAACAGTATTGTCATATTTGTAGCAAATTCCCACGAGCTAATAATAGTTTATAATTTAAGGGAGGGACACTATATTAGGGAATAATTATTTTATTTCTGACAGTAGTAGCACCAAATCATTTTTTTTTGTCTCAAAACACGAAAAATAAACAGCAACAATATGAATCGTATAAAATCTGTATTCTATTTATTTTCATATCTTATTTTGAATTAGTATATTACTATATATTTTGAACTAATTAAAAAAAATCTAATAAATTAAAAATTTTAAAATTATAAAATGATAAAAAATATTTAATTCGATTGTCTCAAATATAAATATAAATTTATTGTCAACCATATTTTAATTATTCAGCTTCAGCATCAGCTTCACCAATAATTCTTAAGAAAACTTCTTCCAAACTAAAAAAAAAAAATGGAATTATTTAATTAATATCACGCACATTTAATTTCAAAAGAATCATTCATAAATATAAATTACCTAGTTTGACTTAAACCCCAATCGTCAATACCATTTTCTTTTTTATGTTGTTCAATTTCTTCAAATAATCTAGCAATAAGCCCAGGTTGAGGTTCAAATTCATAACTGACGTTAGTAGTAAAAGAATCTAATTTTTTAGCGAATAATGGTAATAATGATTCAATGTATCTATTATATTTAAAAATTTAAAATATTATTAATAAATATTGTTTATTTTTTGTTAATAAAAAAAAAATAAATAAAAATACGATCTTATAATAATAAAATATTTCCTTTTTTTTTTTAAAAAAAAAAAACTCGAAACATACCTAGTAGCTTTTTCAACATTTTTCGGTTTACAACTGAAATTTAATTTGAATCCTCTACCATAAACTTCTTTTAATCTTAATTGAGGTCCAATACATCTAAGAGTTCCTTTCGCCATTATACCAATTCTATTACATAAAACTTCAGCTTCTTCCATGCTATGTGTCGTAAGTACAATAGTTCGATCCTTTTTTGCTTCATTAATAATATTCCAAATTAATCTTCTTACTTCAGGATCCAAACCAGTAGTAGGTTCATCCAAAAATACTACAGCAGGATTACCTATTAATGAAATAGCAATGGAAAGACGACGTTTTTCACCACCACTAAGACCCTTGGAAAGTCTATCTTCGAATTGTTCTAAACTAACTTGTTTTAAAGCTTTTTTAGCTTCTTCAAACTCATGTTTTGCTGGTATTCCTTTAACACGAGCGTAAAAGAGACAATGTTCGAGAACTGTTAAATCATCCCATAATATATCATGCTGTGGACATATTCCTATACTTTTATATACATCATCCATTTCCGTGCCAATATCATAATTATTTATTTTTGCACTTCCTGAACTTGGTTCGTATAGACCAGTAAGAATTGAAATTAAGGTTGTTTTACCTGTTAAATATATGTAAGAGAGGTATCAAATTAATCAATTATTTCACATCACATATATACTTATATTTTGACATTAACTCTATTAAAACTTACCAGCACCATTAGGACCGAGTAATCCAAAAATTAAATTTTTATCAACACTTAAAGTAACATCTTTAACGGCCAATTTACCACTTGGATAAATTTTTCTCATACGTTTTACAACAAGAGGAGAATCTTTATCATATCTATTTTCAAGTACACGTTTTCTCTCTTCCCTAACATCATCATCTTCAAACATAACTTCATCTTGATTAATTTCTTTAAATTCTTTTTCATTAAAATTTTCTTTAGTATTTAGACCTTTTTCAAGCGTAGTATCTTTTTGTTGTTCTAACACTTGTAGCTTCTTTTTGATTTGCTTTTTTGTGTACCAATCAGTAAATATGAAATGCCATGGTTTACGTACACCATATTGCGAAGGTAATACTTTAGATAAATAAGCTGATAATAATAATATAATGAAATATTCTAATATCATATAAATAATAGTAGTGAGTACTTCATTACCTAATACTAAATCACTCAATCTATAAGGATGACTAGTACGTTGTACGCTAGCAATATTAATCAATGATAATGCTCTATAAAAAGCGAATGGAGGCCAATAGAAATAAGATGTAGAAGCACTTCCTTGACCTCTTAATGAAGATTCAGTAGCTAAACTTACAATAACATCACATAATACTATTAAAAAAGTGACCACTAAAGCGGTCCTACTTTTACTAAAAAAGCAAGTGAATAAGAATGCTAATGCGATTTGTACGTGACCCCAAATGAAAAAAAGAATTATATATACTAATGGATCAGTTTTAGTGAAAATTTCCATATGAAATAATAATCCAGTTATAATAAAAAATAATGTAGTTATAACATGTAAAGTATAAAAATGAATATAATGTGCTAAATAATAAGTAAAATTTTTCAATCCATTCATTTTCATCATAACTAAAATACGTTCTTCTTTTTCTTTAACCAGAGTAATAACAAAAATTGGTAATAAGAATGAAACTCCAAATGGGTAAAGAATATTACCAACAGCTGTACCAATAGGTATTTTAATTGCTGTATTAAATAAATCTGGCATAATTCTATAAGTTGGAGTAATTTTTATTCCAGCAGCTCCATCAGCTAATCCAGTTCCATTAACAGTTTTAATGAATGCATTAGATAATTGAGATTGTTGAGCAATTCTACGTAAACCTTGACTAGGAAAAGTAGCAGCATGGCTAATTCTAACATCGTCACCAATTTGTAGAGTATAATCCCATTGTTTTAATAAAGGATCAATTTTATCAAAAAGTATATTACCAAATGGCATTTTAGTTATAATATTTGATACTTTAATTTGATAAAGTAATAATTGTTCTTGTGTAGCACTATCATCAAACAAAATACTTTTATTGATTAAAGCTAAATCACTTATAATCTCTCTTATATTATTTGATAATAAATCATCAAAGTCTTCAATTGATCCTTGTCTTTTATCGAAAAATGGTACAGGTTGAAATGAAACACTAATGCCAGCATCTAATGTAATATTTTCATAATAATTTGTTTCAATTGTACCAAGCAATCCTGTATCATAATAAAGGGAATAAAATAAAAAATATAATATAATTAATTTTAATTTAAAGCACTAATTGATATTGAAATTATTTTTGTATAAGTACCTTTAGATTGTGATAGAATAACATTATCAGAATAAAATTCGTCAAAATTTGATACAGGATTAAATTTAGGTTTAGCACCAGAATCAATTCCATCAGCATCTCTGACAAAAGCCCAAGGGAATGTTTGACGTTGAGCCAAAAAGAATGAAGGTGCTCCAAACCAACCATTAGGCGGGTCTGGTGAATTAGTAGTATCTTTTCTTATGGAATTATCAACATTTGGTTGTGTTTCGTATGGATTAGCCCGAAATTCATAATCGTGACCAAATGTAAATACGCAACCTTGTGGTGCACCTTGACCTGAAAATAAATTATCTCCTGCTGGTGGTAAAAAAAAATTTACATTCTTAATTTTATCAGTTTTTCCGCTACTATTTGGTATCTCTGAAGATGGCGTTGTTGGTATATCTGTCGAATTTTGTGGAAGAGGTAATCCTGATTGATCTATTGCATTCAATCGAGAGCAAAAGAGGAATTCTAAATGAGCCATAGGAAATAAAGATTGGTTAGCAAATATATTTATTGAATAATTAGTATATAGTTAGGTCAATTACCATCTGGTGGATTGGCATTATTGATGAGTTGTTGAATTACTATTCCCAAAATACCAGCAATAGCTACCATAAGAATAGGACAAAGTGTAATACAACAAACATTTGCAAACATTTGTCTTTTTTGATACGAAACAGTTTTTCTAGCCTATAAAACAAACAAATAGATTAATAATAATTTTTTTAGAGAGAAAAATGTTTTATACATACCAGAGCACGTATCTGATAAGATCTTCTTTTTTTGTTAATTGGAATATTGCCAATAATATTAACTTCACTCATATTAACTTGAGCACTAATATCATTATCACTCATATTACTAACACTAATTGTATTACTTGATGTTCCTTCGCCATTCTCATTAACATTAAGTAAACCTCTCGTCTCAAAACCATTTAAACCATTTGATATAACTTCAGAAGAAGATGAATTTACTACTATATTACTATTATTAGTATCAACTTCAATTTGTTGTTCATAAGGCTTTATCGCTCTTTTTCCTTCTTCCCCAGCTTCCTCATTGGTCGGTGGTTGTACCTCGGAAGAGGACATTTCATTTATCGGGAAATATTAAAGAAATCTTAATTATTCTTAAAAAATCTTACAATTTTTTTTTTTGAACTTTGATTCGTTTTTTCAAAAACTAATATTTTTAATTAAAAAATTAAAATGGGACGTTTCTTTTAATTATTGAAATCTAAATCAAATTATTTAATAACCTAGATTTTTTTTTTCACTGTAAAAAAAAAAAAGACGTCAACGTCCGAAAAGAGCGTTAAAAATCTTATTATATATATTTTTTAAAATCTTAGTTTATTAATAGTAAATTTATATTGTTTAAATTAATAAAGAAATACTGTATGTAATTTAATTTCGTTTATTTTTAGTTTAGTTTATTTCAAATTAGTAAGTGTATTAAATATATGTGTGTACAAAGTGCGCTTTTGGAAATGGATTTTTCTGCAACACAAAAATTATAATTATGATATAATAATAATAATAATAATAATAATAAAAAAAAAACTCCTGGTAATTATTACGATCATCCCAAGTTAATTTTATTCTCCAAAAAACGGATTCTAACTTAGATCAAAGAATTTTCCAAACATTTACTTTCATTCACAAATGATAGCTTTTGTCTTTATGTTATTTCTTATTATGGATGACAGAAAAATGAAGCTTGTTACACAGTTATATAACATTACCGAGCTTTTAACCGATATTCCGTGAATATCTCACGTGGTTTTCACAAATTAACTCACCAACCAATCAACTATCATAAAATTAAATAACATACAGTACCAAACAATTTGTGTAACAATAATTTCACGTTCACATCATCTAATTTTTACAGTATAAAGAGGATTTTTTTTTTACAAATCAACGGGAATTAAGGAATTAACGGGGAGATCTCCTTACAAATTATATAAAAATATTTCTGCGTCTAAATTTTTGACTTTTTTTAAAAAAAAAATTAAAGTTGCTTTGGAAATTAGAATGACAATATTTAATATTGAACCATTAGCAAAATTTCCATGAAAATGTAAAACTACAAAAAATAAAATGGCTTCAAACTTACTGCAGTATTCATTTTATGTAAATTAAGATTTTTAGATGTTTTTATATATTTTGAAAAATAAAATATAAATTATTAAATAAAAATAAAGTCGAATGTACTATCGAATATAGTAATGGAATAATAATTTTACAACAAATTTATGTACAAAAAATATAAAAAATCATATATAATTTAAATTGTACAAAACTGAACATGCGACATTTGTATATTTGAACGAATGTACAGTAAATAACTATTTTATCTTATGGAGACTAACTCCCATGATGATTTTCTATTTTTAACATAAAAGTCCATTTTAATATAAAAAAGTCTATTTTATTCTTTCACGATTTTTTTCCTTTACCACTATTAAAATTTCTCTTTATTAAAATGTCTCAAAAACATAATGCTAATAAGAAGTAAGGATTTCGTCAAGTATTAAAGCCTGTATTTGTTAACGCAAGCGAGATTCCTTTTTCACCTATTTCTCAAGATGTTAATATTCCTTCCGAACTTCAATTGTTGGTAATTCAATAAATAATTCTGATGTTACGCCAGAATTTTCTTCTGATAATATCAATGAAAAGGAACATCNTAATANCGNCAACTTAAGNACTTAACAGAAAATCCTATGACTCAAAGAGAGAATGAAGAGTGCCTTATTAATACTACTAATACTATATCGGAATTTTCTTCTGATAAAAAATTTCCTATTTTTAACAATTGTCATTTTAATAATGTAACTTTTAAATTTTAAATATATTAGTATTTATTTTTTTATTTGTAGTATAAATAATAATTAATATATTAACGCTGTTAACAATAAAAATTAAATATTAAAATAAACTATATTTGATATTATAATTTTCGCAGTTTTTAAAAAAATATCACTATGAAAAATCATGGGCGACCATTAGTAAACATGAGATAATAATAAATATGTAATATTATCTCACAGGAATCCGTAGAATAACTGATTTATATCACGAAATTTCTAATTATAAGCTAAAATAAGCTCAACTCATTTCGCCATGAAAAATAACAGTAAAAAATTCACAGCGTTAATTAGAAAACCGTAGTATAAATATTATTACTGTATATCAACACTGATAATTTCTATTAGCTCAATTTATGATTCCATCACATTTTTGACGAAAACATTTATGGAATCACTATTAATTAAATAATTGGTTCCATGTTTTGAACTTTCAATAATTAGTTTCCTTAGAATATATAATGATTAATGTAATTAATGTTTATTGAATTTAGAATTCATCTTTTGAATTTTTATTGAACCTTCCATTATGGATTTAATGTTAGAATAATAAATTGTAAGTAGTACTATGGCACTACCAATATTGGTCTTAAAATAATTAAGCAGTTGATATTCGTGTGTTTAACGCAGTGTTAAAATATCATTTGATCAATTATGTGACTGTGACTAATAAAATACCTACATTGAAAGCTAATTGTATAATATTTTGCGTGATGAGTAAAATATGTACTATGATTCATGTAAAAACAATCATCTATTATCAAATTTATTTATTCTTTAATAATGAGTCATTTAATAAGCTACAGAAATAACATGAAAAATTTTACAATTGTATAAATGAAAAAAAATTAAATGTATAAATCCCTCTTTAAACTTCCTTATACTGTATATGAGTTGACTTTCCTCGTTAGCTTAATACATGATTTACAATCTATAAAAAAATTATTTTAAAAATTAGTAAATTAGTAATTGTTTTAACAAACTTTTTTTTTAAATTTTTCTTACAATGTCGTTATTTTCATTATCACCTAAAGAAATTTACCCATTATAGTATAGTCCTACCATCAATTAGCTGTATAATAAAATAAGTTAAATTTTCTCTAAATATTGTTATTTCNTTTAATGTATACATAACTATATAAGATAATAAAATATTTTATTATTCAAACATTTATTATGATTTTTTTTCATTGAAAGCATGAATAATGAAAGTTAAATGATAACGTAATTACAATGATCGTTAATAAATTAATAAAATTAATACCATAAAATAATGAGGGTAAAGTGAAAGTATAATGAATAATTACATACAATTACAATAATTTGTGGACTTAACAACCCATGAAGTTATCTGTGATTAGAACATGTTTTAAATATAGTTTTTGGACTAAGAATTTTTAAGATACTATTTATGTAAATCTCTCTGATTTTGAAAGTTACAATGAATATTGTACACAATTTATCTAGGAAAATAAGAATTATTTGCCAGTATAAATAAATGAAAAGTCAACTCATGTTTTAATATTTGACCCTCAAATTTTTCTAATAACCTTACAGGTACTATATGGGTGGTGGTGGCGATGAACCCTAATCTCAATTCCTCACTAAAGATTCTTCATTCTTTTTCACTTTGTAAGTGTATGTTTCGGGCATTCAGCTTAGTTTCACAGCCAATTTCAACTGGACATACAAATATTAATTGGCTTTTATTTTATTATGAAATCTGTAAAATTTATCTACGTAATAAAATAATCTAAATTATTAATAATTCTAATATATAATAGATATTTAATTTTCAATTATACAATCCAAACACTCAGAATTTTTTTGTTCCAAAATTTCAGTAATTAAACGACTTGTATAACATGCTTGTGGATGAATAAAAGTATTAACTTGTTCTTGTGATATAGCTTTGTTGGCATTTACAAAATCATACATATCACTTCTGAGTTGGTAATTATCACCTATCTGAAATTCGTTACCATTCTCTTTTTCACCATTTATTATATAATATTCATTAACATATCTAAGCCATTGAGATATAATATTTTCAAGATCCATTATAGTTGGTCTTTTAATAGGATCTGAATTCCANCATTTTTCCATCAATGCAATATAACATTTTGGGATATTTTTTATAATTTCAGGGCGTTCTCCTTTACAAATACTTAAACTAAGTTGATGATCATGTGCTCTTTTACTAAATGGGGGAATACCTGACGTAAATTCCCACATTATCATTGATAAACTATAGATATCACTTGCTGAAGTATAAGGTTTGTTTCTTAATACTTCAGGTGCCATATAAGGCAAAACTCCATAATTTCTATTAATAGAGTCTTGTAAGTCACTTATAGGTTTACATAATCCTAAATCAGTAATATATGTTTCATAATTATCTGATATCAAAATATTACCATCATGAAGATCACAATGAATAAGATTTGATTCATGTATTATTTTGAGTCCTAAAATAATGTTTTTTAATAATTGCAATTTATATTGCCATTTGAATTTAACTATATTAGATAAACATTTTCTTAAACTTCCTTCTTTTGCATAACTCATCACTATCATGTAATTTAAAGTATTTGGATCTTGGGTAATTCCAAAGAATTGAATGAATTTTGAAAATGATTTTTTCTGACAATTGTAATGATATTTCCACTATAAATATTTAAAATTATTAGTTTTTATAAAAAAAGGAATAAAATTAACAAAACCAAATTATTGAAGGTTTTACCTCATTTAAAAATTTGTTACCTAGACTTGATGAATTATTAAGATTTTTAAGAATAATCTCATAACCTATTTGGGAATTCCATCTATTCCATTCTTGTTTGTCAAAATTCCAACTATCAATAGGACCATCTAACCAGATAGCCTTAT
>QKYT01000263.1:4199-59017 GCA_003550305.1 Glomus cerebriforme
TTTTTTTTTTTTAATTGTTAAGAAAATATTGTCCATTTTGATAATTTATCACGTACAATTGATAAAACAAAGCCATTTGTTGTTCTAAAATTTGAACCCGTTGTTCAAGATTTCTTTCGTAAATCCCTTTACTCCCAAAAAAATTACCATTCACATTATAATTGTTGTTGAACTGATCGAATGAAGCAGAAGTTGTCGTAGGAATATTGTTATTATCAAAATACATGGGAGAAGTGATCATTGGTGGTGGTTGTAAAGTTGGTTGAATTTGCAAACTTTGTAAATTCAATAACGCGAGAAGTTCTGCTTCAATGTCTTGAGGTGAAGGATTTATGATCTCTGAATTGGGTTCCTCTTGCATTATATTATCAGTGGAAGTTGATTGTTCATAAGAAAGAAATGTTAATCCTCTAGCCTGATTATGCAACATTTGCGCGTCTGTTGCCATTTTTCGATAAGTATTTTTAACATCTTCAGATTCTTCAGCCCACAATCGACTCGCAAGAGAAGAAACATTTGATCGATGGCATGCAACTTTTTGTGATTTCAATTGTCTAACTAATGCCATTCTATATGCAATAAAAGCATTTGGAATTCTCACCGTTTCTACTTTACTAGAAGAAATGTCCGTCGGAATAAGATCTTGAGCCGTAATAACTGGAGGAAATGGGGGACGAACCAATTCACTGTTATTTGGTAAAGAATTATCGTTCATTTTATTAATTATATGGGGGTTTTTTTTTTGAATTTTTGATTATTATTGATTTTTTTTAATAAAATTATTGCGATCAAAAATTTTTTTATAAATAAAATAAAGAAAAATGCCCACCTTTTTATAATAAAAATAACATTTTTCTATTCCAAAACTCATGCGCCACAGTGTGGCTGGTATTTTAAGGGTTCAAAAAAATCTTGTAACTAAATTTGTTGTAATGACGATATGCATATCATTAAGATTTATGAACTGCTGTATTCGGTTAAGACAATCATTGCGTGCTTCACTTGGAAGGTACTGAAAAGAAATTTCCAGTAATAAGGCGTTAACCAATAAATGTTTAAATGTAGTTCATAACCAAACATGAATTAATTGAAATTTTTTGAAAATTTTTTTTTTACCTGATTTTTTTATGATAATGAAAAAATAATGAAATTTTTTAGTATCTTTATCAAAGTTGATCTATTTAGAAAAAAAAAGGATATTCAAACTTACCAAATATATTGATTACAAAAGCAATTTTTTTTAAGGGCTGAAAATATTACAATATTTAATAATTTTTGAGACAATCTTTAAAAAAATATCAAATCGATAGAGAGATAGAATCACAAATGAAATTCCCACGTATGGATATAAAAAAATTTTCTCTCCGAACTAATGATGTAAGAAAGACGTATTAAATAATTTAAATATTGAATAAATAAAATAAATAAATAATGTATATAAATAATATAAACTAATTAAATTGATTAAATAAAATAAATAAAATAAAAATAAAATAAAAATAAAATCATTTAGATATTATTGATATTATAGATTTGGATAAAAAATAAAAAAGATATTTAAGAAAAATTATTAATCACTTACCTCTTATCGTAGACGGATTTTTTTTTTTTTAATGAAAAAAAAATTTGTTTTTTTTTAATTTATGAACCGTCTTTGATTCCATGAAAAGTTGAAACCCACCGGGATGAAGCTCATATATATATGTCTTCAAAATTTATAAAATTTGTCCCATGACCACTGAAGTTTTTATTCTATGGATAAATGCGGAAATGTAAAAAGGTGTATCATATGATCAATATTCAGAAAATCTTTACAAATATAGGTTAGTACTTTTTACTTTGCCATATATAACGTAATGCGAATTTATTCATGTGATTTATCGTTTATAGAGTGTGATATATATGGTAAGGTATACTCAAACATCAATAATTAATTAATTACGGAATATATTTCGAATTTTTTTTTTTTTTATAAAAATAGGATGGAAATTTATTTAAAATTTGGTTCGAAACTGATACATTTTTATATGTTTTTTGAGAGTATTTATATGACTATTTTAATTCAAAACAAAATGATCATTTGGTTGTCAACTGACGAGTACAAGCATCATGTTTTGTGTAATTTTACTAATTTAGAAAATTTTTTAATGTATAATATCATGTGAGTGATTTTTTTTTTTTTACTTAATTTCAAATGTCTAGCGTAATGCTCATTCATATTCTAATAACCATTTCTTTATGTTCATTCAAATCCCAAAACAAGTTTAGTTTTTTCTAATAGTATTATGGAGATCAGTAAAAATTTGATCAAATGATCAAAATATTTTTCGATAACATTAAAAAAAAAGCATTAATCATTATTATAGTCTGATTTCTTAAATTCTCATCTTATCAATAATTAATATTTGACCTTATATTATAATTGACCTTATATTTATCAAATGTCGATTTCTCAATTGTTTCTGATAGTATTAACGTTTCGTTTCCATTTAAAATAACTATTGCTGTTGATTTGTTATCAGTAGTCTGAACCAATTAAAGGATTCCCAAACGCGTTTATTCTTTATAGAAAGATTTTATAATACGAATTATTTTTAAAGGGTTATAAATTTGTTGAACCATAACTTTCTAGGTAACATTTGAAAAAAAAAGAGTATATTGATATTCTTTTTAAGGAAAGATTTTATAATTTTTAACAATATGATACCATTGTTAAATAGATAACAAATTTATCATTAATAATCAAACCGTAAAAATGTGCCACATGTGTAAAGGTACCACATAATGATGAATCAGTTCTCTAACCTTGAATGCATTCGCGTATCAGAACGTTATCAAAAGTTATTGACTGGTTTTTTATCCTCCCCCATTGAGAAAATTCATTACGGTTTAAATTTTTTTTTTGGTTATTTAATTATAGTTATTATTTTCTTTGCGTCATCTTTGTGTTACGTGACCCGACTGACCCGTGCCACAAAATAACTACGAATTATAGTTCACATGACATTTATTTATCACCTAAATAAAGAACTTAGATAATCGGAAAAATGAAAAGGGATGCAATTGTTTTTTTTTGTTTGGTCAATAGATATTTATTTGATTTCCCGGCTACGCCGTATTTACAGTTCATATGTTTCAATAAAATTTGCCCACATCGGTGTTAACTATTTATAATATATTAAACAGTCGAGAACTTAAATAGTTATTTTAAATAAAAACGCTTCAGACATATGATTCACATAATTTGATTTTAGTTATATGCTCATCAGTCTATTTTCGGGCTCTTTTCCTAACCCTCGTAACCCCAACATTAATTTTAATTTCAAAGGTGCAGTATTTCAGAAATTTTATTACATTGTAATATATCATCATAGTATATACATAGACGGATACTGTATATTTCATTAAAATTTACAATTTTAATTCATTAAACTTAAAATTTTAAAATGATTTTTTAAGTAAGATTACTGTAATTAAAGTTGAATATATTAAAATTATAGTAGTATTATAACTAGAAATGTAATATAGTTAATAAAAAAATATATATATTATATAGTTGTGATTAAAATTTCCAAATTACAAAATTACATCTGAAGCTATATATAGTTTTAAAACCATAAATTGTACTGTACTGTAATACCATAATTCCATAAATCTGTGGTATCATAAAAGTATTCGAGGTTATTTTTTAAGTAAAGTAAATTAATTATTTTAAGATTTGAATAAAATTTAAACCCAAAATAAATACTTTTGTATTTGCAAAATAATATATTAAAACTTGGTTAAGAATCTGAACAGATGTATTATTAGATTCAGTAAAGACTAAAGATACTAATGGCCATTTTGTTGTTAAATTATTATCACTTTTTGTCTAGAATTAAAATCATTATTCATTTTATTGGTTAATAATAATACTTTTATCATCAGAATGATTGAACATATTTTCATGTTCAACAGTATTAATCTACTCTTTAACAAATGTATTCCATTTTTGTTCTTATTCTTCAGTATGAAATTCAGTAGGTTCATTTAAAATTATTACATTATTACTCCTATTACTGTACCTTAATTTTATTCTCTGCTATACAGTAACTTGCAAATCATTATCGCATAAATTATTAAATTCAGGATTATTTAAATTGTTATCTTTTAACAATTGGTACAGCTATATGTAAATATTTTAGTATCTAATTCTTTTGCCCTTTTTTTTGGCGATAATAAAATATATCAATTCATATTTGACTTATCTCCAATATCTTTTAACTCTAAATTAATAATAAAATTAATTAATTAAATAATATCTATGTAATAATTTTATATGATTTAAGTTTAATAAATATATAATTTAATAAAAATACCTTTAATTTATTTCGTCTGTTTGTGTAAAGAAACCCCATACTACTCTATAATCTTTTAACAAACATTGAATTTACATAAACTCTATGAATATGTATCGCAAGCCCATTTTTTAACAAAGCTTTCAAATTGATATTTATGATAAAAAAGAAAAGAGCATTATTATATTTATCTAAAAATCAGTATTATTTTTTTTTTCTTAATTGAAATATTTGTATCTGAAAAAATAAAAATAAAATAGTTAGTTTCTTAACTTTATTTTATTATCTTTATTACTATTCCTTTTTTTCCTTTTTTTTTGGGATTGGTTATTATACTGTATATTTTAATAATTTTATGATTTATAAATTCAATAATAATTTATAGGTTAATTCCAACTTAATTACAACTCTTTTAGTGAAAAAATATCACCTCCATAGTAATTAAATCAGGATGTATTTTAAACATTGAATTGCTTAAATATTGAACAAATTTTTATTAATATAATGTTTGCATTCTGCTTTAATGTTCATGTTTAAGGATGTCAAATTACATATAGTTGTTATCTCTAAATTATGCAAATACCTTCTTGACCCTGTACGACTTACTTTCTTGACTCGCGTTTAATATATGGGGTCAAGATGGTAACACCAGGAGGGTCAAAGATGGTATTTTTTGTCTATACTTTATATAATTCTATTTGACTAAAGTGCTATAATAAGTTAATAAGTTGTTTAATTTAGAAAATAGGAATTACAATTTATTCCGGATATTTCCTTCCGAACTTGAAAGGATAATAATTGCGACGCATCACGTTATTAGTCATGCGATTTATTATGTCTATTGCGATAATTCCTTATTTGGAAATTAATGTGATATGAAAAAATTCTATAATCTATTCTTAAAAATGTTCTAAAAAATACTCTAGGAGATATAATCACTACCACTACCAGCGCAGCATTTTTTATATTAGTTTATTTCAACTCATATATATCTTTACATTAATTCTAATTCAAATTCTAATTTTTCAAATTCTTCACGGAAATGAACATCAGCATCTCTCCAAGTTTTAGCGGCAATGCAAGCCAAATCAACATTTAATTCAGGGTAATAATTATGAACTTTATTTTTTATCAATTCAAAATATAAATTAAATGCTCCTTCAATTTTCTTTGGTTTCTCATCATTTTTAGTATATTTATTTAATACATATTGCATTTCATTTGATGAAGGAATTTCAATGTCGATTATTATTCCATTTGAAAATATTAACTCAACTTTATTATTAAAAGTCGGAGATGGGTATTTGAAGAGATTGCTGATTAATGTATTAAGGTACTCCAAAATTGTATTCATTTTGGCGTTCATATTTTATAACCGATGAACATATTAAGGATAAATTTAAGAGAGAATTATGCATCTTGTTAAAAAAATATGCACAATTCAAAGATTTAATAGTAGTTCTTTTGAATACAAGAGAAATAATTCAAGAAATTATTTACTTATGAGTTGTTTAGAAATTAAATAAATACCATTTCTTGCGTCTCAAATTATTATTTATTTTTTGAAAGGGAGAGAGGAAAAGGGAAGGAAGAAAGTGTACGTTTGGTTAAAATTAATTTTACGATTAAAAAAAGGGATCGTGAGAAATTCAAGGGTATTTATACTTTTAGCTTCATTCACAATAAATAAATAAGGAAACTCACATGACGTATTCATTATTTCAATAAAACAATCATGAATATTTCTTGGAAAAAAATTTCTTAATACCGTATATGTAAGCAACATTTAATTTTTTTAAAAAAAATTGAATGTATATACTGTACAAACTTGAAATTTATAGGTTTTTTTTTGTTTATTTTTATACAAATTTGTTTGTTTAAATTTTGAACGAATGCCTTTTGTAGATAAAAATAGATCTACTTTGCATTAAAACATAGCACGTGGAAACGGAACATGACTAATGACGTAATAAAGGAAAAATCTGGTTTATACTTCCCGGTTTCATCACAAATCGGAGTATTGGACAGACTTCTTTCTTAAAATTCCATTTAAAGTATTCTATATAACTTTCATTTCTAGGAGACTTTCTATTTAAATATCGTATTACTGCGCAATTTCGGAAAATCTTACAAAGAATCATTTAGAAAATTAAAATTATGCAGATCACTATGTGTTAATGTGATATAAATAATTTATTTATATTTTTTAAAACTACCTAGTATATAAATTATTTTAGTTTTTATTATAAAATTTAAGAATGGTGTAACTTTATAATATCGCTCTGATCAATATGAGGCGAATCTAATGAATCTAAGATCATAAAAATCCAATCACTAGATACTGAAATATTCTTAATTTATATGAACTTTACAAATTCTGTAAACTCGTGTAAAATTTTGTTTACCGTATAGCACTGCCTAAAATACCCCGGGTCTGAATCAATTTACCTGATTTAAAACATTGAATTAGACCCGGGTGTGTACGTTCATCCTGTCAGTACTACTAATTTTTAGGAAATAAATTAGATTTACATATTACATATTTGATATCTCGAAACGGGTATTTTATATGGGGGTATGCCGAAATGGGGGTCTCTTAGGCGGTATTAACCTTACATTGGGCCCATAGTCTCGTGCAATATTTTACTATTTACATTATGTTTGTATGTCATTAAATTTCTTGATAAAAGTACTCGAAAAGTATGTATAAAAAGATATTTCTCCGGTGTATTTTAAAATATCAATCATTTGCATATCAACAGTTACTTTAGCAAATGATAATGGAATTCATTAATAAATTTTTACTTAAATTAATAAAAACATGTTCTTTTTGAAAAGTGTCCGCATAACATTTATCGCCCTAAAAAAATATTTTCCGCTTTTGGAAGTTTTATTGAGTTTAGAACTTTTTTTAAAAAATTGACTTTTAAATTTTGTACTGCAAATATATATATACACTACATGAACTGTATACATATACAGTATATATAATTATATCCAGCTTTGCCACCCAACCCACATAGAACCTAACACATATGGATCTGTAGATAAATCAATCAAGCATTCAACTTGCTCTTTAACACTAAAACATTTTTGACGAGCCCTAGCCCTGATATTATAATTGGGATCGCCTTTAGCAATTTTAATAATTGAATTAAACCAAGGTTTATTTGAATGGCCGGCTTCTAATTCGCTACAAACTATATCTATGATGAATTAAAAAAAATGTTAAGGATATTATGTAATAATGGCAAAAAAATTGCAAACGTATATAAGGATACAGGCTGGATTTTCGAGCTCAAGCTTACGCCGAGCAATATCTAATTTTTGGCGTGGATACCATTCCACGGTTTGCGAATCTCCTTCGCCGATTTCATTACTATTCCGATCTTCTATTTATAAATAAATTTAGTAATTGAAGTATTGATATGGCTAAACAACATAGTTATATAACTTACTTTGTTGTTTGGCTTGATCGTTGGCACGATTTAGCCAATCCAATAATGGTTCTTTAACAAAAATATCCATCGAGTTTAATAAGATATCTTTGTTTGCTTGCATTACTGTAAATGAAAATTATTTGTGTAAACATTATAACAAAGGATTTTATATAGAATAAGTTTTCTTTTTAGGATTACTCACTTTGTAAGATTTTAATCATTGGATACTCTAAAAGCCCTTTAGAACCAAGAGGTTCCATTAATGTTTCTATCTGTTTGGTAAGCCTAAAAGGTATTAATTCTGGAATATTTAACGTTTCTGTTGCTGAACCAAATGCGTGCCCAAAATCAATAGATATCAACGATCCCCTAAAAAAGTGTAGAATCGAAATTATTTTTGAGTTTTATTAATAGAAAATCCTGGTATATATTCTTACTTCGTCGTATCAACTAAGAAATTCTCTAAATGTCGATCTCCAATACCAATAAGATATCCACATATGTTGATTACTGCATGACACTTTATAAATTCAGATCGAATCGATAAATGCGCTTCAGGAGAAGTAGAAAGCTTATATAATGCCTTCTTTAACATATCATTACTAATCTCTCTCTGTAGATCTTTAAAATGTTGAACCACAGCATCCCGATTTACTTCCATAAACATATTATGATAGGCTGTTTCGAAATAAAAATGAAAGTTAAAACACAGAATTCACAAGTATAGTTCATTAAATAGATGTTTCATACATTTGTATTGTTGAACCCAACGCGAGTGCATTGATTGTGCGTCATCGAAGACTTTAGAAGTACGAGGTTCCCTTTCAATAAAATACCGCATAGGTGTTGTATTATTAATCCATTCTATTATTCCAAGATGACCCGTTATCGGTACAACCTATAAAGAGAATTATATTAATATTTAAATCAAATAAGTACACATAATATTCTCATATAACCTTGTAAGTTCTCTGTGTTATGTTACGCTGGGAGCAGAAAGAATCTTTTTTCAATATTCCGTTCATAAGTGAAAATAGTTGTTGAACTCTCTGATCTAATCTCAAATCTTCTCCTCCCTAAAAACAATGTTATGTCAAATGTATATATAGAGAGACAAATTATAGAAATAAATGAACTTACTTTCACAAGGAATAGATATTCGTTGCCGTCTGTTCCCAATATAGTAATTCGTTTTGGTTTGCGTAATGAACGTAATACCAAAATTTTGGGATCGAAACTCGCAATCTTGATATGCTTACTTGGGTCAGGGATGCTTAATAATCCATCATATTGCCCTGGAATTTCGATTTCCTATATAATATATAATTTGCGTAATCAATTACTAGAAACTTATTTATACTAAAAGTTTTCATATCATTACCTTTTCAACGTTTGAAGAAGAATATTCTGCAAGCCAAGCAGAGTAAGATTTCAACAAATTAACGCCTTCTTGTGCCTTTCTATCTTGACGTTTAATATTTTTAATATAATAGTCATATATTTTTGATTTAAAATCATTTGGCGACATTCTTGCCAATATTGAGCCGTCCCTTCCTATAAGAATTTATAAAATATCTTAGTTATATATATATGTGTTTAGAGTTTAAAATTTATATCTAACCACAAATATCAAACAAATATTCAGAATGTCGGTTAACAAATTCTTTAGGTAAGATACATTAAGGAATTAATAATATATGGTATAATAGGTATAATAATAGTCAATAATCATAATAATTAAAGGATATCAAAAATTCCATGGTAAGGATTTGGTTTTAACAAAAATGAACTCATCTTCTGAAAAGAGGCCTTTATTTCTGCAGTTTTATCAACACCGGAATAATTCCTTTTAACCAAATTCTAGAAACTCAAAAAGTTAGCCTGAAATCCAATAAGATTACGTATTTTAATACCTTTATACATACATAAACCGGATTGATCCAATTACAAAAATGTATCTCAGAATCTGTAAGTCTATGTAGCTCAGTTACAAATGTATCAGTAACGTCGCATTTTATCATTTGCTTTAATTCTTGAATTTTTGCCTTATTTTCTCGAGTTAAGGGATTATTTTCATCGAATTTATAATATTCACTGCTAATAGTGAGAGGATAATACAAGCTGCCGGGAAATTTTTCTGCAAGCTGATATTTAAAAACATAATATAGATTTAAAATGACAGTGTAATCTTTAAATCTATTTGATTTATGAATAAATACCTTAAATAATATCGGGAAAACACAATGAGCTATAGATTGATCCAAGATCGCAACTATTTGAGGAATCCATCGAATAAATTTCCATACAGACTCAATGGATTCGACCTAATTAATATACATATATTATAAGTCATTATATTAATAAAATAGAATAAGAACTTTTGAAACTTACCTTCTCTTTAAATATTGATTGCGTATTATGATATTTTTCGATAATTTGAAGCAATCTTGGAAATAATTCAGTTGCTTCTTTCGAGCCATTTTCCATTGCTTGCAATATGCTCTCTACTACATTAGAAGCATACTGGGCAGGATCAAATATAGTTTGCTACGGAGCAAAATGACAATTTTTTAGGTGACAAATAAAAAGTAAAAATAAACATTTGAAATAATTATATTTACCGTTTGTTCCTCTGTAAAATCAAGTTTACGTAGAAAGTAATCGCAGAATTTAGCAAATTTGACAAGGATTTTAGCATGCATCGATGGCTATTGAATATAAAAATGTATTAAATGTATCAAGTACGAAAAAATTGCCATTATATATGTGTGTTTTTACCTTTAACTGTAAAGATATTTCTTTGGTTGCATTATTAAAAAGATTATATCCTCGCTCAATAAAATAGTTTTTGTTATGTTTAATTTTCAACAGGTTTCTATTAGGTACCCTCTTATCTAATTCCGAAACTAAGAGTCCATATGTTTCGCTTTCTATTATTCTCATTTTTATATCATCTCTAGAATCAGAAGACTAGAAAAAAAAATTGATTTAATTGTTTAATAAATAATAAAAGCGAATGTTAATTCTATACTACCTTTACTTTTTTAAATTCTTCTGATAATGCTAATAATATTTCCGCCTTCTTTTCAGTATCAATTGTATTTTGAGCTTCACGAAGATTCAGTTTAAACTGACAATAAGATAATCTCTCGTCATCGATAAGCCTCAAATTTCTTATTTTATTTAAACAAACTCGAGCAACTTCAAAATTTCTTTGTATTCGCGCAGTTGATGACATTTTCAACAAACTTTGACTTTCTAATGAAACTTTCATCCTATTGAACTAATTAAAAAAAAAATTACTTCTATGTAATCTAATAAATAAAACGTAAAGCAATTCATAACTTACGCGATTTAATTTTATTCTTTCGGCCATTTCTTTAAGAATAGATTGACGAGTTGTCACAATATCGTCCCATGTATTGGAAGAATCAAGAGTTTTTGAAGGAAACCTAGAATCGAAAGTAATGAAAAAATCTAGCAAATATAACTTTAATATTTAAAATCATTATTTTACCTCCTTTCCCAATGTGAGATCATTGAATCCCAAATTTGATCCTTTTCAGAGGATTGAATAAGATTCAGAAATTCTTCAATTTCTACAATCTGTAAAAGTATTGATAATTTGTTTCCACAAATTATTAATAATCAAATCATCCAAACAAATTATAGTAAATTTACCTGCTGCAGAGAACTTAGTTTACCCAATCGAGTACCAATTGCCAATGGATGTAAAGTAGACCATGCAAATAAGAAATTATCGAACGCTTTTCGAACATAAAATCGGCCTTGTTCTAAATCCTTCTTTGTTACTGAACTCAATGCAAGTTCTAAATAAAAACTATCTTTTTAATATTTTAATATCCAATATCATTATTAAAAACTTATTTACATACCAATTGGATATTGCGTAGTCAATAAAGATTTTTGATATTGATTATTCATGGCGCCATCAATAAAATCGAAAAAACGTTGCCGATATTCACTATTGTCATCACTGAGAGATAATTTAAAGAAACTATGGACGAAATGTTGTAGATATATATCCTGGAAATTTTATACCAAAATTTTAATTTGAAAAAATATAATATTCAAAGAATAAATGCAATAATTTTTATTAAATTCAAAACCTGTAACTCATCTTCCCATAGGTTACTTAAGTTGTCTTCAATATCAACAAGAACAGTCTCTGCTAAGTCATCCCATTGACACAACTTTTCAAAGCAATCAAAACGTCTTTCTTCCCACAAAGCAACCTATATATTTAAAATATTAAAAATCCTATTGAACTAAATAATAAATTACACAATTATAAAATTATGATAAACAAACCTCAATGTCGTCAACATCAGCTTCACTTTTCAACGCTTCTAAATAATGTTTACATGCTAAGGCGTAATCTCCTAAAAGTTCGGCGTTAAGAGCATCTACGAATCAATCCGAAATCATTAGATTCTTGTTCATTTAATAATGAGAAATTTCTATTATAAATTCATTTACCTTTTGTAAGTTCACTAACAACTATTTTGCTCTCATAAATGCTATTGTAAACATCATGACCATCAATAGATTTGTATAAATGACTTAATTCAATCCATGGTCTCTTGCTTGAAGCAACAAGGCTAGAACTTGTGGTACGTAGCCTTTTGGATTCTAAGTCAAAGTAGAAATTTATTGTTTGTACTAATAATATATTCTAAAGATAGAAATAAAAAAAGCTAACTTACCTCTTTCTACGGAAGTCCGTAATAACTGCCGTTCTATCAAAATAATTCCCAACGATTCTGTTGAACTTAAACTACATGCTTTACGGATCATATTAGGATCAATTTCGATATCATTGACTTCATAGCAAATTCTTAAACAACTCCCAATGAATGGTGGAAAGTTCATAGTGGAGTTGCTAAATATATCCTGAATATGTCGACCAATGGTTTTTTTGTACTCTTTTATTTCTTCTGACTATAATAAGTACATTTATTAATTGTTAATAGATTGAAAATAATAAACTCTCAATTGAGTAAGCATTACCTGAATATTATTGTCAAGTTGATTATATATTGAAACAAATAAGGACGTGAACAAAGTTCGAGATATATCCAAGTCTCGTTGTGCCAATGTTTGCAACGGATTAATAAGATCTCCATGATTAATTCCAATATCAGGAAGTTCTCCTATTAAAATTTAACATCAATCATATATATAAGTAACAACGATGAAAAAAATAGGGTTCAAAAAAACAATCATAACTTACCAACTCGATATTGACGTAACATTGAAATATTTTTCGGAAATGCATGTTGACTGGTCCTATATATTTCATCTTGCTTTCTTTGTGTTGCCATCATTTGTTTAAAATCAAGTTGAGAATACGGTTTGAAAGATCGTCGACCAAATCTTTGATATTCCGAACTTCGTACTGACCTGTATAGAAAACAATTTAGTTCTTTAATCATGCATTTAATATTTATAATTTAAATTATTAATAATAAATCATTAATTTACTTTTGTGTACCGCCTTGATCACTTCTAGGTAAACTTGGAATAAATGATTGTGAAAATAATAGATTTGACTGTGTCAAAGAATAACCAGCGACTTGAGAACCGAGGTCCGCGTTTCCTGTTTAATCCAATTAATTAATATTTTATTTTATAATAAAAAGATTATTAAACAGTCATGCGAGTGATTTCTTGCCTGGACCAAGAGTCAAACTAAATGCTAAATCTTCATTTGTTGCTCGAACTAAACCCTCTTGTCTTTTGAGATTCCCCTATAATTAACAAACAAATAATTTAAAAAAATATTCGTTAAAATTATCGATAGTAGAATCTTTTTATCTTTACCTTTTGTTTGCTTGTTTGTGTATTTATGAATAAAGGAGTCATAGTATTATTTACTCGCCATGATGTGTCGATGTCATCATAATTCTCATCAAATCTGGATTGTGGCAATTGTTGATCGAATATAGGCTTATTATACTCTATGCTTTTCTTGGATCCTTCAAGTAATAAGTAACAAGCGTAATTAAGAAATAAATTCTCAGACTCAGTAGAATAAAGGTTTCTAGTTACATTAAAGCTTATATGAGTAATAAGAATAAACTTTAAAAAATTGCGATATAAAAATACAACGATACAAACCCAATAAGCTCTTTTAACTTTGTAAATGTGTTATGTGAAAGTTCTTCCTGTGCGTGCCAAAATTCAATCAACGCTTGCTGAATCGATTCATCTGTATCAATTAATCCTCGCAAAAGATTTATTTTCAATTTATGTTTTATTTCAACAGTACCATTAATTTTGTTATACATTTTAACCAAAATTGTATAATAAGTTCTCTAAACGTATATTTTCGCAAGTTAAGGATTCATTAAATAAATTCATAATCCTTTCTTAATAAACATCAAAGGATACTCGACAATCATTATTAGGATGGTCTTGAAAGCTTTCAATTAAACCATCTAAATAATACTCAAATGTTGAAACCTCAATCTCCTGGAGTATACCGGCTAATATTCTCAAGGCAAGCAATTGTTCATTTTCATCTCTTTAAATTCAGGAATAAGTTGTACAAATAAAAAAGTTTAAAAAATTAAGTTGAATTTAATGAAGTAATAAAGGAAAATATAATCACCTGTGTTTTAAAAAGCCTAGAAGTCGATCTCTTTGCAGATTCGTAAATAAATCTGGATCATGTCCGGCACAAAATGAGATTATTTCTAAAGCCAATATTTTGTTATTTAGTAATCTTGGTAGGATACCAAAGACATATTTTAGAAATCTAACAGCGACATCAACATCATGCATCGAGATATGATGAATAACGGTAAGGAAGTTTTTCATATCAGACTCATTAGATAAGGCTTGTTGATACATTCCGGATATCTGTTCATAATTCAAATTATTAATCATTAATTCATAATTTAATTTTAAAATTATTGAAATCATTAAAATAAAATTTTAAAATTGAAAAGGTACTTTTTGTAACATCGGATTCAATAAAGATGATAAAGCTTCAGAACAATGATATTTTCTCAAATGTTTCACGGCTAAACCACAAACCTAAATAATGATAAGTTAATAAAGTAAGATTAAATGAAAGAATTTAAATGATTTTTGATAAAATAATATATAGTTCTTTATTCAAACCTCAGCAGCTAGCGCACGAACGTTTGAATTAACATGATTTAATAAATTATTTGTTAAATCCATGTAGAATTTATCAGACGTTAGTCCGCCCAAATCAAGACCAACTTCATCTTGAAACAAAGGCTTATCATGAGCTAAGACGACTCCTAGTAATTGTAATCCCGTGTAAACTTTATCAACATTCCCTACAGAGTCACTGAAGAGTTCATGGATGACGTGCTAAAATTGATAAAATGTTTTTAATGCTGAAAATGCTAATTATTATCTTGAATAATATGCTAAATATTATATAGAATATTACTATACCGTAGGTACGACAATTAATTCACTCCAAATTTCAAATATTGCCTTTATGATTAAGATATTATTTCTAATGACAATACGTGATTCATTATAAGAGTTTTTCATCAAAAATTCCTAGAATATTTTATAAAGTTTCATTATTAAATCTTTTTAAAAAAGTTATTTAACTAATTAACCGTGAATAATACCATCAATTCGTATATGAGAACTTTATCTTGATAAGATTCTAACGTAATAAAAGAACCCCAAACGGTAACGATCGCGCAAAGATCCTAAAATGCAAATAATAAATTAGGATAAATAATAATATATAAAAATATAAATTCGAATCGTAATTACCTGAATAAAATAGTTAATTCCTTCGCCATATGATCTTCCTTCGATTATCAATTTTATAACAGGACGAATCCATAAAGATGCATATTTTTCAAATGCTTCTGGGACATTAACTATAATTTTAGCGATAAATAACCGTATATTTATATGCGTATCATTTTCTACAAAAAAAAAAAGATAACTTAATTAATTTGATTAAATTTAAAATTATTTAAACAATAAAATAATTTACCTTTATTTTCATTTCCTATATTTGTAAATTTTTTGTATATATCATTCATCCACCCAGGCATTGACTCAACAGGATCTACCGGTTTTGTTAATTGACTATGAAGTCGATCTATAACTCTAATAATCATTTTCATACACGGATGACTATTAAAGACATCAATCTCCAATTCAAGTCTATAAATTGAAAGAAAAAGATAAATAACCCAAGAGACAATGATTATTAATTAATTATTAAAATTTACTTCGATTTATTTTCTACTCGTTCATCAATTTCCATTGGGATTGTATCCGAATGTTCATTTTTTGATTCGCCTTCGGATTCATCAGGTAATTCTTTAAAGAGAGCACCACCCTATTTAACGAAATTATTCATTATTCAATTGCTAGTTATCTACTAAAAAAAAAAGCATTATTATGAACTAACTTGTGTTACACTTGAATCTGCTAAATATTGTGATGCGAGATATTTTAAATTATTTGATCTTATAAAAAAAAATTAGATTAAATTAGTATAAATACTTAAAAATTTGAATTACATAAACTACATAATTTGATATCATACACTATTGCTTCCTTAAAAGTTTTCCCAGATCTTGATCTAAAATCATCAACTTTTGTTCTAAAAAATGGTTGATTCAACTCAATTTTTATTTTATAATGAATCTAAATATATTGTAAATTGTTTTAGTAAATTTTGAATACATTATAAGTTACAAAAAATTGTATTATAATATATAACCTCCAAATCGATAATGTTTTCCCATAATAATTCGCCTTTTGAAGTATTTTCGGCAAATAAAAAAGCTTTATAAAACACTGGATTATTTTGGGTACATAAAATTACAGCTGCCAAGGCATTATATGCTTCACAACGGAAATGTAAATTAGCCTCAGATACTAATTTATTACCGTTATCGTCCTATAAAATAAAGATTATTTGACCGTTTTTTTTTTAAAAAAAATATTGTCTTATTTTAATTACGCTTACTTTATCAGCACGGGACTTAATTTTATGTGCTTTTTCCATCACTTTTCGTGTCAATTCTTTTGCTTTTAATGGTCTTGATTGACAATAAGCTTTAACGATTTCGCCTTTTTCCGAATATACGTCTTCCTCCGAAGCACGAAGATAAAGAATGTAAATTTTGTTAAAGAAAACAGTTTAAAATTATAAGAACCTCTAAATCTTGATAGTTAAAAGGATATCTGTAAAAGGGTCAGCGATCCTGCCCTTTCATTAAGATAATAAATCTTCTCATCAACATTTCTCGTATATTTGTCACGCTCAAGAAGATCAATAATTTCATTAATATGTTTTTTGAAAAAATCCATTACAAATATCTTTGGACCTTGCAGTAAAGGAGGTGATAAAATCATCTCTATAATAATTCGTTGAAAGCTAACATATGTTGAATTCGTAAAATATCTTTGTATAAATTGAAACAAATCAAAATAACAGTTAAGAATATTGTAAATCCAAAATAATAAAAATGATGCATGTTTATAATTAAAAATTATTACCCGTAAGCGATATCCATTGTGTCAACATATTTAGAACGAGAAAGCTTTGACAAAAATTCACTAACTTGTCGCTGAAATTCCTCTCCATACATGTGATCGCTCTCACGACAGAAAGTGGGAATTAAGATTTTAAATAAGCTCACACTTCTAGATCTCACCATCGCTTTAAACATTTTATCAAGAACTGATAAATATTCATTGAGTCTATATAAACAAGCAATAGCTATAAGTAACTGATCATTTTAAATAAAAATTGTAAATAAAATGCATCAAAAATACTTTTTAGTTCCAAACTTTGAATAATCCTTAGAATCAGTAGGTAATTGTTGATAAAGAATGAATTCAATACAACTTTCAATCTAAAAAAGTCAATAACAAATTGTTTATATTATGAAATAGGATGTAAAAATAAATAAATAATATCCACTATTAAGAACTTACCTTCTCTTTTGGCAAATCTGATTTGAAGTAAAAAGGTAGAAGATCCAAAGCCTCATTCTTGAACTCAAGATCTATCTGTTTATCAAGGAATGCTTCATAATTTTCACGAAACAAATTTTGAAATTCTTCTAAAGAAAATCGTCTTAAAAGATTTGGCTCCAGCATAAATAACCCATTCCATAGTTTTAATAAATAATGCCGATCATAAGTACATATTTTCACGCTATATATATATATGAGAGTTAAATCCGATTATTCCATCATAAATTTTTATATTTTATAACATGATTTCAAAATAATTAAAAAAAATTACACTTACAAACTTTTAAGAAAATAAAACTCCGAATTCAACTATATGTAAGAGTATAAATAGTTAAACATTAAAATAAATTTCTTAAAGAACATTTCATGCACTCGCTTACATGAATCAAAAATTCCACACTTTGTTGAGTATCTTTTTTGGAGATCAAATAATCAATTAGATTTAATATTAAATCCTTAATAATATCAATATTCATTTGATCCCTGGTGAAATCATTAATATTATCGAAAAAAATCTTGGCAAATTCTCTAAAATTACGCGACATATGTTCATTGATCTATAATTAATGAAATTTTGGATTAATTTTGAGATAAAATGCTTTATAAAATAAGGAAATGATGGTGTCGTACAACTGAGGAAAATTTCTGGCAATAAATTGTTCCATTTTGATAATAGAAGGTCGAGTTATCGCTAGGGAATCCCTAGAATAAGAATTTTATAATGAAAAAATTTATGATCATTAAAATAGAATATAAACAATATAAATAAGTGCATTATATTCATATACATACGATTATATCACTAAGAAGCCATTGGTTAATTGCACCATTATATTTACTAAGCGAGAGAGCAAACGATAATAATTTTCTAATAAGTTCAACCCATAGTGGATCTGAAACATCACGAAGGTTATTGAATTTCTTCCAGATAGCTAAAATATAATCATATAATTTTGAACTAGTATTCATATATGAAGTCATTTCGTGTTCTAATAGGTCTGGAAAAAGTCCAGACGAGCTGAGAACTAAATATCCATGAGTAATTTGATCATAATATGTAGGATCTATGATGAATTTTAAAAGTTTTTAGGTTAAATTCTTAAGGAATAAATAATTGAACAAAACATTTTAACATACCTGATTTATCTAATTCAATATTTAACAAATCGACTTCATCGGAAAATGCAATCTCTGCAAGATCTTGTGCCAATTGAGTTACATTATTAATAGACAATTTCTTAAACAATTTTAATAAAGTTTCCACTTGTATAATCAACTTTTGTTTGACTATGTTATCTGGCAATTGATCTAATCCGATGATATTAGGACGTAACAAACAATTTCCTAACAATTTGTAAAATTGCTTTCCATTTATATTAGAATTCCACAAAGATTCTACGTTATTTGGATCTGTCTCTTTAAATAGAACGATATTAAATCCTATTAAATGTTCGATAATTTGAATTTTTCGCGTCAACCATTGCAATTTCTGTGCAGGTGTTAAAATATTTTCAGATCCCACATTCTTGATAAAGTATTCCCCGTCATCAATCTCCATGGCATCAGGTGTTGTAAGGTATTCAATATCATTTTGTACCAAATTTTCCAAGAAATAGTTGATTGCTTTTCTAAACATAATGCCAGAACTTGTGATTAAATCCAAAGGCGGCACAAATTTTTCCTTTATAAGCCATTTATAATTAGCCAAAACGGATAAAAATCGTGAACACCAATCTTTTGTCTGTTGGGCAGCTAAACCTTTATGTAATACATTTGACGGAGAAAGTTCCGAATTCTTATAAAGACTTTCTAAAAATTTCGGATCTCTGTCAATTCTAGCTTTAACCCATCTGAAGCCGGTTTTAAAGTCTAAAACAAGAAATAAAAGATTGTAAAAACTGGATAAAAAATAAAAACAATAAATAAAAGACTTCGAATATTTACCTGGAAGCAATTTCACAAATTCACCAAATAACTCTCGACACATGCTTGAGTAATCTTGTTCTTTTCTGCTTGTCTCAATAAATAACCACTCAGTCAAAGATGATAAATCAGATCTGTTAAGATTGGGAAATTTCCTTCTCCTGGGAGTATCATTTAAAAACAAATTGGATTTTACGATAATTATTTTTTTTAAATGTCGGATTGCTGAGATCGCCTGTTGGCGTGTTCCTTAAGAATTTATATAATATATATTCTTTTAATATTTGATACATTTCTTAAAATTAATAGTAAATATAATTCTACCTGTTGCGGACTGATCATTATCAGAAAGCCTTAGATTTACTAACATCCAATACAAGAGTTCAAACGTAAATTGATCAACTAAATATTCTTCTTCACGAAATACTCGATAAATATTATTAATAGCGAGAGAAGCTCCGAGACGCTTTGTATAATCAGGATGTGCACACAGATTGTACAACCGCTTCAACAAAGATTTCATATTCATTGAACTTTCTTCTGCATGCTTTTATTTAAAATAAAAAATTAGTTTATATATATAATAAGACACGTATCAAGAATAGAAATATTATTATACCGTGGCTGACGATTGTTTAATGGACCATATTAAAAATTCATTTAGACATTCTGCGCCATAATCTCTCAGTGAACCCCACGTATCACATATCGCGTCAAGGCAACATTGTAATAATGCCATTGTTTCTTGATTCTCATATTGTGCATTATTTGTATACCAATGAATTAATTGAGCGACAAGTCGGCGAAAGATTCTACGCGGGACAGGATCAGTATCAATTGCTAATCGCAAAAGAGCAGGAAATATCTTACGATAAATGCGATAAAATGGACTCTAAAAATAAAATTGTTATAATTTGAGTATCTAATTTATTCTTTCCCACAAATATTAATTATTAAGTTATACCTGTGACTGCCTCGATAGTTGAAATGCACTTTTTCCGATCATAACTATGACGATTGAATGTAATGATTCACAAGCAACGATTTTTGTTTTACGATCCGGTGCAGATTCTGCAAGTTCCACTATACGTGGTAAGAATTCGTCTAAAAAAAAGGGTTTAAAAAAAAGGTTAAAATTAAATATATACATATATTGAATTTTGTAATTTATCGCCATGGTAATTTCTAACACCGTAAAATCATCGCAAGTGTGATATAAATGTGAGTTGCTCCATCAAAAAAAACCAGTGAAATACTAGTAAAAATTAAGTGTGACAAATATCCCTAACTTCCCTAACCCTAACTTAATGCTAAATAATTAATACTAAGCATGGCGATAAATGATAAAATTCATATATCTCTTCAATTTTAAAAATATTTTACCAAATAGAATTTCAACTTTGGTGTCAGGGAATGGAATATTAAATGATACGCGTTTTTCGGGATCCCAAGCAAGTAGTTTATTATTTGACATTTTGGATCCTGCTGGATTCATTGTAGGAATTGGTCGATATACTAGATCATTGTTTACAATGTCTTCAAACAAAAACTTGCTGACTCCACCAAGTCTACCTAGCAAGCGAAGGACGCGCACTTGTAAATCATGTAATCCCACATTTTTTTCTAATTGCCCGATCTAATAATAATAATAATAATAATAATAATAATAAATAAANAAATATATATATATATATATTAAAATAAGCTTCATATTATATTTGTATTAATTGATATATACTCCAACAACAGTTTTATAAGATTTTTTTTGCCCTTTAGATTTAACCCTCTCTTTCCTTGTCTGATCAAGTGACTTGAAATTCCCACGCCTATTCCGTTGTGTATTTCGAATTTGTGCGAATTCTTTAATAGAATTGTCCACTGAATCAGCCTTAACCAATAAATATTCATTAAAGAGAGGTAATATTTGTTCAAGCCATTTACTAATATCCTGAGGTCCCTGTAAATCCACTAACTTTTCAATTGCATTTATACCAATAGTTGCAAGAGGTTGATAACTTAGTCCCATTTTTAATGCAATACATATTGGCGATATAAGGTTTTGTATGTTAATAAGTTCCCGCGGAATGGAAAGTACAAGACGCAAACATGATGCCAATAAATCATCCTTATATTGAGGGAGTCTAGCTGAAACTTCATCAAAGAATTTAATGAAAAGAAAATAGCTCGCTCGTTGAGTTGGTGATGCAGCTGTTGACAATTGATCCTGAGAATCTTGTATCATGATGTTCTAGTTTTATTAATGATCAAGTTAATATTTCATATAAAAATAAAAGATTAATTTTTAACTTTGATTGGTCATACCTCATTATCAACATTCTTTATACCGTCAAAAAATTTAATAGATTCGCATACTGTCAGACACGAACCTAGCATTTTGTAGAATCCACTAACATACGGATATCGAGTAGAGAATGTTATTAACGTGTCTCCAGCCAGATATACCCATCTAGAAAATAATTCACTTTTTATTCGAGGCAAAAATAATTGCCAAAAATCCACAAGGTTTTGAAAAAGAACGAAATCCTTAGAAACTAATGGTTGAAGAGTTTCTAAATCACCAGAACCCGCTATAGCTATTAGATTAGCGTCAACTTCGTGGTCATTATTCTTCGTTATTGACGTTCCAAGAGAAACATCACTAGCTTCTGTAACTGCTAAATTCAAAGTCCGTATCATTTTAAATACTGATGATATAAATTCATCATAAAGTATTGAAAAGAATTCTAACTGAATGGTATTTAATCGATTCTCATCAATTAAAAAGCCGCTTTGATCAATGATCCACGATAAAGTTGAATCCTTAAATATATTCTCCCAGAAAAAGAACATTTCCTGATATGTATGTTCCGCTACAACATCAATCATATCTTTTGAATTTGCATTTTGTAAGTCCGAACGATTTTGAAGTTGAATTGCATCTGAACAAGTAAGAATCAGAGTTTGATAAACTAGGAAAATTAAATAAATTTTTGTTAATAAAAATAATAAAAATAATAAAAATAAATGATTCTATTCTTGAAATAGAATATAAATTAAATATTTTGTTACATGATTTAGAGACGAATTTTTCCATAGTTCCCCTGCCCTTTAGATATAACATCCACAATAAATGTTCAAATGCATTAACACAACGGAGCCTCAAGTCATAAACCATACGTGGAAAATAAATCATCATTAATCCCACTTCATGTTCGATTGTTTCCATTAATTGCTGGAAGATTTCATCATACTCTCGTCCAATAAAACAGTAGGCCTCAATATACAATGGAATTTGTGATAACGCATGTGTAATTTCAATTTCATTCAAACTAAAAAAATATATATATATTTATATTTATAAATAAATGCTTATATAGAAAACCTTAAATAAATTCAGTACAAATGTTTACTTCGAGATAGCCCAATTACTTGGATTAAGGAGATTTTGAAATATTGGTTTGTATCTTTCTTCCTTATCCAATCTTTTGACGGAACAAGCAAAATAGCCAACACCACGTACTGCAATAGATATATCTTTCGTTTTTTGGTCTTGTTCCTCCTTATTTAGTTGCTGATCTGATGTTTTTTTGATTTCTCCCGCAATATCATCAAATATTAACATAAAATACTATGGAAAAATGGGAAGAATGTATTAAAAAAAATTTTTTTTTTTTTAAAAAAAAAATTTTTACGAAATCGAACCTACATCAACACAGTCGAATTCTTTGAACTCTGTAGCAGAATTTAATACTTTTGCGATCTAAAATAAAATAAAAAATTACGCATTTTTTCCTATGAATAAAATTTTTATCGAATATCATAATTTAAATCTTTACGATAACGCAACCTGTTTCAAAAAAGCCCAAATAGCTTTAAATGCCGCGTTTCTAACTTCTGGATTTCGATGGACACGTAATTTCCAAAGACATTGCCATATTTCTTTATATTCACGTAAGAAAAATTCGCCAAATATATTTGAATGATCGATTATGTATTGAAGTCCAGCTAATTCAAATAATAAGAAAAACATAATTAATCCAAATGAATCACGAAAATACAACAAATGATAAAACAATGCAACTGATAATACTAACTTTTAACTATACTATACGTTCTATCATTTTCTACCATTGTGATACTATTCATAATACATTTAAAGATGTACGCATCTTGATTTTCTTTTTTTATTGAATCCGAATAAGCAAATAAAAATGAGTACAATCCTGTAAATGCTGCATCTGTTAAAGATTTTTCCTTCAGATTGGCTAGAAAAACACGAAGAATTTTATTTTTTTCAAAATCAACATATTCTGGGAATCGATGAGCTATTATTCCCAACATATCTAAAGCTCCCGCTTTGGCTAATAATATCATTACCAAAAATTAAAATTTTTAGTAAGTTTACATAATTTTTTGAAACTATATAAAACTACTAAGTATAAAACCTTTTACTCCAGATGTACCCTTTGTTCTTACGAAGAAAATCTCAAGATATCTTTATAAAAAAAATATATATATAAATAATATTCAAATAAATCATTATCATGCTATGTATGACTTATAAATCGCAAAGCGATGATTTAATATTACCGTGAAATAATATCCCTGACATTCAATTTCTCGGGATCAATGATTCTTTTACTTGAATCAAGCATCGCCATCATTGGCTTAAAAGATGCAGCCTTCACAAAAGCTTCGTCATCAACGTTGAGAATACCAAAATGAACATTCTATCAATTGAAATGTAATAATTATTCATGAAAAAATATTAACTTTATTAATCTTTTACATATGAATAAAAATAAAATGATCATGAACCTTGATGATCTCTGTATATGGTTCAATATCAGATTGGATCTTTCGGATATAAAGAAAAAGAAATTCTAAAAGCGCGATTTTTGCTTTCGCTAATACTGAATCAGTCACCCGTGAGGTATCATTTAAAAATTTAATAATTCCAATTTGAGGATCAAACAGCAACTGCGTTGCAAGTCCTTTAAATCATAACGATCACATGACCAAATAATAAATGGCGCAGTTAATTACATTTGTTTTCTGGGTTTTTTCATTGAAAAAAATTAGTTAAATAAATCAAAATACCAAGTTCTTGATCTTCGATATCATTAGAAACTATATGATCAATATCTTGACTATATCTAAGAGCTTCACCAACGGCCTCACCAAAACTAGATTTTTGTACTATATTTTGACGACAATTTGCAAGTTCCTGTAAACACTTTTGTAACGTATCTAAGCCTGACATGTTTATCTATATTAAAATAGCTTTTATTTTATCATAAAAAGAAAAAAATTCTTAATGGTAAAGAAAAAAAATATAACGTGAAAGAAATGGTTTCGTATATTCCGATTAGTAAACAATCAATTGTATATGAAGAATTAACTGTGACACATAATGCGTACTTCTGTATACATGAGAATTATTTAATTCTGGCCGGAATTATACTGGAATTATGTGGCCGAACCTTTTTATATAAATTTGAATTTTTACAAAGCCCTATGTCTTTATACAGTACATCTATCCTTCATTTTGAATTCTATAACAGATAATAAAATTAATAATAACAGAAAATAAATGCGCATAAAAATAAAATTTTCACGTTTCGTCTCGAAAAAACTCATCCTTTTCATTGTTGATTGGTTAAATGTATCATAGTAATAATACCACATGATTGCTCAGTTATATTATTACGATCACACACGAGTATCAAATCGATATTTGATAAGCTAAAGAAATTTTAAATTATGGTGCGCACAGTGCGACCACGTTATAATTTTGTAAACAATGAACATTAAATATAAAAGCAATGCGTTTGCATTTTTTTAAAAAATATTTTCCTCTCCCGAAACTTTTATAAATTTACTTAAAAGAAAATTTCTCTAAAATATTAAAAATCCAAGAAACTACTTTTATCCTTTTCCTTATAAACTTTTCCCGATAATTTTATTGGTTATTGATTCGGAACAAATATTCCATTATATGAAAAAGTCATTTTAAACATTTCGTGCGACTCACCATTTGAAGTTTGAGTTTGCAATTCGTTTGTTTTACAACGAGTAAGAAAAAAAAAATTCTCAAAGTATATAAGAAGTTTCGCCGCGAAAACTTTTTACATGAGGTAACATATTAAAAAGTTAACTTTTTTAGAGGATTCGAAACATTTAACCGTTAATAAATATCTTGCTTTTCTTTATGTGTAATTGCACAATATTTTAATAAGAAAATCAAATAACACTATCTGAATATCAGAACAATTGTTGTTTTTTGTTGTCACATTAGAATTTCTAAATTATATTTATCTTTGATTTATTCCTTTAACAGGATTGATATGAACTTTTTAAATGAAGGGAATATCTGCACAAATCTACCCCTATTTAGAAGTTACTCAAAATAATTTACGGGTGTAACAAGAATTTTAAAATAATTATATAAAATGACAGGAATCAATCAAAGAAATTAAATTTTAAATATTTATTCCCTTCATTGTGAAAAAAAACGAAAGTTCTCGGTATTTTCGTTGTTTTGCTGCGAAAGCTTTATAATAAATTTTGTATCTTTCAAATATACCTAAAAATAATAGCTTGATTTGAATTAAAAATTCTTGTCCAATCAATTTTTTTTGCGTTTGCATATTTTTTTTTTTTTTAAAAAAAATTAAGCCTAATATTTCACAAATTAGATCATTTGACCTCTATATTATCTATATATAGTGAGATTCTTAGGCTTATTTTTTTTTTTAAAAAAAAAAATTCATCCACCACATAATGAATCCACTTCAACCGCAGTACTTTTCAGCAAGAACGTTTCTTGAGTTAAAAGGTGATAAGAAATTTGTCTTTATAGATCATCCTTCCCATGGTCAACATCGTTTCCCTCTCCCAACAAAAGAAGAAATTTCAAAAGATTATTCATATTATAGCGAATCTTCAAAAAAGAAATGGATTAACAGTTTTATGATTTTTCGCACTTATTTGCAAAAATCAAAACAAAATTATTTAATTTTAAGCGAAGTTTCCAAGATTGCTAGTGATGCATGGGCTTATGCAACTAAAGATGTGTTAGAGGCATGTAATGAACTTGAAACAGAATTAAAGGAAAGTTTTAAATACAAAAGATTTGTTCCTTATTCACATCAAAGACCGAAAAAATTGAAGAAACACAAATCACCTTCTTCTAAGAAGAAAGAATCAAGTTCATCTGATGCATTAACATCATCGGAAGAAACAATATATTTATATCCTTCTCCTGCTCCTTCAATGACTGCTACTCCAATATTTCCTGATCTTATGTATTCTGATCTAACACCTGAATACTCACCTCTTAGTTTACAAACACCACCAATGTGTATAATTGAAGCTCCAAAGACCATGCCTTTATTGACAATTGGTCCGCCAGCTATTCCATTACCTCCACAAGAATCAGAAATATCATTTTCTCCAATGTTTTCAGCTGATTCGGGCCAAAATCAATCTTCTTTGATATTCCCTTTAACTCCTTTACAAATTTTTTGTGATTTTGACACAAATTTTCTTGGAAGTGGATTTACTTCATCCACTTCACGTTCATTAACATCAAATTTGGAAATTTCCGAAACAAATTCTTTTGGAGAAGGATTAACTTTAAATACAACTACAGAGACGGCACCAACACAGTTTACAATAACATTAAATGAAACCGCTACCGAATCTGAGATTGCTTCGATGGAAGCTCCATCGATTTCATCCGAAGATGAACGGAAATGTATTAACGAACTTTTTGATCATCTAATTTGAGATTTCCAATGTTATAAAATAAAATTCCTTTTCGAGTTTGTTAATCATTTGTTTTTGCTGCTTTATTTTTTTTCATGTAAGAATATAAACATATAAGATTGGCAAAAAATTTGTTCCGCTTTCAAGATTTGTAATATGAAATGGTTTCCTTAGTACTGCCTTTAATATAAAATACATTGTGCTGGAAGGGATAAGTTTTTTAATCTTTCTTAAAAAAAATTTTAGATGTTTGTTCATAACTCATCCTTATTAGAAACCCGGTTTAATATTTATTTGAGATGTGATTTTGTACTGTAAATTTTCCATTTTAATAATATTTTAAATTAATTCATTGTAAATATATATTTTTTATTTTCATTGTAATTATTTTTTTTATCTTTAAAAAATTAAATAATTTAATAAAAGGTTATCTAAAACAAAATTATATCTAAAGTTATATATTCCACAAATTATTGTTTGAAACGGCACGTGTTTTGTGGTCACAAAATTTGGCGCAGTATATCGCAAATTAAAAGTCTGGCAGTATCATATACCGAATTCTATCAAAGAGCATTCGTAGTGAATGTAAGGCGGAGTGGAGCATTAAGAAGGAAAAATGTAAAGGTAAGAGTGAACCGGAAGTATTGTTTTATTTTTTGCCTCTGCTAATTTTTGTTCGGAAATTATTAGATGGGCGCATAGATATTGAAATAGACGATATGAAGTTATGAGATGCTTCCTCCCTTGAAACATCCGCTATTTCAACTTTTTTTATTTTATTAAAAATAAAAAAAAATTGGAGTGATAATATATTATAATTCCTGAACGTATAATATGAATATCAGGTCAGAAACATCAGATAGTGATTTTCCTGAACATAGATTTAAGATTTTTAGTGATAGAGATTCACCATAGAAGATAGCATTATTTGCGTCCGGAAATTTCCAATCTTTCTGTATTTCAGAAATATCAATAACATATCCCTTGGTTCATGCAAATTTGATATACAATTCACATAAATAACCAACCAATTCAGATATTTTTCTCGGATTCTGCTAATATACATCATTTTCGAGTCTGTAAACATTACAGCAATTAGGTCAAAGTTTTATAATTACTGCAACCACTTCTTTGTCTCTTGCTTAGAAAATTTGTCAGTTTAATGGTCACTTGCTTCACCAATGACAACTATAATGACTAATTAATTTAATATAACGAGTTTAAATTTTTACTTATTTTAAGAAATATAAATATTGTATCAATATTACAGGACTATATCGGTCTGATGATAGTTGAAATTCAATCAAAATTCATATGACTGTACTCATAATCGCGTAACTACACATGATTAAATAATCAGTATAAAATAACTAACTCTCTTAATATTTCAATCACTTGTTTTAAGCTTTTAACATGTCTACTATGAATTCTGAAACGTATACTTCTGAATATAATCCTGGCCAAAAATCTTCATAATGTGGGCTGGGATGCTTTCTTACTTTCAGAAAAATGAAAAGTTCTAGAATGATCCATTCTTAATAATCATTTCATTATCATTTAGATGTTAAAGGTATTACAAAACATATTCTAAAAGTTATTAAATAGACAAATCCCTTTTTACATATAGGAAGAGATTAAACAAAGGTATTTTTACATTGTTTGTTATTTATTATTAATATATACAATATTATTTTAGCATAGTCTTATTTTTTTTTTGACAAGTTAATTGTAATTTATTGTAATTATAGTCAATTGATAATTACAGAGGATAATCAATATTAGGCCGGACAAAGAAAATTTTTAGATTCTCGTGACATAAAATTTTGAAAATGACCCAGCCGGCCGGCTTATTTTTTTATATATGTAAAAATTTTTTCATATGTAAAATTTTTTATGCACGTTGGCTTTTGTAACACCATTTTTATCTCATACTTAAAATCATGTGAAAAAAATTTTTTACTATAAAAAAATTTTTTTCATTTTTTCAAAAAACTGACATGGCCAGGTCATAAGAATCTAAAAATTTTTTTTTGCCTGGCCTTATATGGACACTTTATTCTACCCAAATTATGCTGATTATTATATATTAATGTAATATAAATTAACATATTATTCTATACTTACAGTCATGATAAATAAACTCCTATACTTTATATTTTTCAGAATTTTTTACAAGTATGAGAATATTCACTACAAAAATTCTAATTTGTACAACTAGCATAATAAATAGTTAAAATTTTAAAAAAATGGCATAATTCAATTATTAGACCAATATGTATTTACCATTATTTGAATTGTCTTAATGAGACGAATACAATGAGCTAAAGATTATGAAAGACCAATCATTGGATCCAAAAATATCTTAGAAAATATATAAATTTTTAAAGTGTAATTGTACATTGGATATTAATCATACAAAGATGATTTTATTATCATTCGAATTCTCTTAATAAGATGATTCTAATGAATATAAAATCATGGAATTTCAATCAATAGATACTGAAATATCTTTAAATATCCGTATAACATTGATTGCCTTCTGTACATTATAATAACAAATATATCCTCTATAAAAGAAAAGCATAACTTATCACATAAAATGGAGATTTGTAAAGATGGCTTTTATTTTTAAGAATCCTGTTTAACTTTAGGTCCTTATGCTTTATCTACCACTTTCCAACCTTATACCTGTACATTATTAAAATAATTAACTAATCTATTATATAAATTTATACTAGTAAAACTTAAGTTTAACCCTAAGTCTAGTTTTTTATAAAGTATACTATTATACAAACTATCTATATATTTGTTAATTTTTGAAACTTTTTCTACTACTATATTACGGTTATTATCCAATTATTTATCCTTTCGTACATAGTCTTTCACATCTATTAGTTATTTTTTCAAAGTACAAAGGGAATGCATAGAGATCTCTTCTATAAGGTAGTTAAATTTGTCCATAATAGCTTAGCTGATATAGTGATAAACTTTGTAATTAGATTTGGAGATAATTTTAGCATACTTTTATTGATTACATTATAAATATTATAATTCATAATAATATTAATGAATTTCTTTCTGATATAATTTTTTTTTTCAAAATAATTATCAATTAGTATATTGCATGAAAAAATTTTCAGCTTAGTTAGTATCAAACTTTATTATTTATTTTCTAAAAATATTACAATATTTTTTAACTTTTTCAATTTTTCAAATATTGATTATATCATAATAAAAATAATACTATTATTTTAGATATTAGTTATTATTATTAAATAAATAAAATAGTAAAATATTCAGTTAATTTAAAGAATTAGTATAAACTCATTTTTAATATTTAAACTTTAATATATAATACTAATCTATAGATTCAAATTTGTAAATATTAACAATATTTTAAATTTATATATTATTACTTTAGATTTCTTTTTTTAAATATAATTAATTTAATAATAATTATTTTTATATAATAATTATTTTTAATTATTTCTTTTTTTTTAATTAGATATTAAGATGAAAAATATCATAGAGAGTCCCATTATTTTATTTTATCAATGAAAAATAAAGAAAAACATTTAAAATTTCATAAATTCTAAAGATTAATATTCTCAATTAATCAATAATACATTAAAGATAAAAAAATACATGAAAAAAATCAAAAGTTATGAAACTAAAATCTATTCTACTAGCTGTCAATCTATTACTTTATAACAGTTCAATGGGTGTAAAATAAATAAATACTATGTATATATAACATAAAATAAAATCACGTGTGTATATCAATCTGATAAATGTTCAATTTATGCATGGTAATACAGCAAGATTTAAAAAAAGAGATGATTTTTTTTTCATTAAAAATTAATTGAACAGTTAGAATATTAAAACTTAAAACCTTTCAATAGGTTTGGTAATTCAAATTACAGTTTTTATTAATAATAAGCAAATAATACAATAATAAAACTAATGAAATATTTCAGTATACACAATGTTTTTTGTTTGGCATAAGCAATCGTTATTAAGAAGAACTTTGATACACTGATTCAAAGTGATTCTTGATAAGGCAATATATAACTGACCATGTGAAAAAACTGGCTGTAATAAATACAGACCCACATGGTTTAATGTCTGACCCTGCAACTTGTTAACCGTTATCAAAAAAACAACACATATTAAAAATTGGTATTGTATCAAAACAAAAGGCAAATTGGTATCTGAAGGTGTTAGTGAAATCTGTAGTATGAAGATACACCTACCTACTTGTGGATCTGTAATAACTTCGATATCAATAACTTTACTATTAAGGTCATGACAAACCAATTGTGTTTCATTATAAAGACCCTCTGAAGGATTTAAGTTTCATAGAAGTATGATCAGAATGCCTACTTTTAATCTCAAAATACCAGGAGAAAGGTTGGGAATTTGCAAAAATCTTAAAAATTCTGGGACACACAATTGAGAGCGATCTATATTGCCATTATCTGATAAATCTATAGAGTCTATGCTAGGATATGTATAAAATTCATCTGAATATTAGTCTATTATTAGGATTGAGATACATTCAATATATAGATACCATCCAAATTATTTTGGGATGTCATAAATATAATTTGGAATTTACAAATTCATTTGGTTTATATGTAATTTAACTAAGTAAAGTGCCAAAATAATTTGGAATGCCAAAAATAATTTGGGATTTTACTATATGTCCAAATTGATTTTAGGATTTAAGTAACATCTATAGTTCAACATCATCATTTTTCAGAGTCAAAATAGCTCTGCTAACCATAAAATTCACACTGGTAGAATTATCGTTTAAATTTGGATAGACAAAATCAATAAGATCTGATAATTTATCACTAAAAATTACCATAGTAGAAGGGGCTTAATCACATCTTCTGTATTTGAAACAACAGGATACTTACCATCCCCGATCTGTAAAAGAAGCTTAGCAAAAATGTTCTGTTATTAGTTCTCAGTGAGTCATTAGACTGACGAAGTCTCATATTAATTGACAACTTTATCACCTTCATGTATCTCTATAAAGATAAATGACTTAGACATGATGAGACGACTTTAGCACATGATGCATGTGGTATCACAGGGAGCACCTGACAAAAATCTCTCCCAAATATAATGACTTTATCACCAAAAGGTTTATCAACTCAAGTAATATCGTGAAATATATGATTCAGTATTTTAAACGCAAATTTATAGATCATAGGGGCTTTGTTCCAAATAAAAAGCTTTGCCAAAATAATTAAATGGGCTTCCTTACTATTTTAAGAAATATTGCATATAGAAGATTTATTAAGTTTAAGCAGAATCTTGAATCGGCTATGAGTAGTCCTACTACCCATCATCAAGAGCGTAGCAATTTTAAATGATGCTATTGTCACTGCAATATCACCAGATGATGTAACAGTTGACAGCAAGATATTATACAAAAAAGTCTTTTTAGTACCACCCGTTCTATCTATAAAGAAGCATCCATCCGTGCATATAACTGTATACATAACAGATTCATATACAGTATATTAAGTTAATCATTATTCAATAGTGGAACATTTCACGTGATGTTATACTAAGCTGAGCAATATTATATGATCTTTCTTTATAAATCAATTGATCCAAATCCTCATCATTATGATTAATATTCAAAAATCTTGGTGAAGAAATTGGCATATTTGGAAAATCTCTCAATGATTTATCATTAAGTAGAAGACAATCTTCCAATTGATGAAACGCCTTATATTTAATTGCATAACTTATAGGATCATTTTGGAATTATACCAAAATATGATTATTATAACAAATATCTTCACATAAGACTATCTTATGATCATTTCACAATATTTCAGGATTTACCAGCTAGCAGAAAAAAAGAATAGAGGCAAAAAAGCTTTACAATTGTTTACCTGTTTGCACTACACATGCTTCAAGTAAACATGCATTCCATTCATCATCATCCTGAAGAAGGAATAAATGAACACAAGCCCTTGAAGCTGCTACAAATATAACCATTTACCGTTTTCAGGTTGTCAAAGCCTGTTGCACCCCTAACATATGTCAGTAAGGTGCAAAGGTAATACCTTTTACCTTCTAAAAGCTGCACTATATAAAGTCTTTCAATTGCAAATGTAGCATTTTTATAGGAATTTCACATGTGATTAGTCTCATCCCAAGTATAATGAATAGAAAATTTACTATACATATAGGCGCAGGCTGCATTATCACCTAAGTTCGCCTAGAACTAAGCCATTAGTATTATCTTATATGAGTTAGCATGATTCACAATGCATTGAAAATCATCTTCTTCCTGAAAAGTAACTGATTGCTGATCTGAAAGATGAATCACAAGACGTTGTACAGCTGGGAAATGACTATGCATTTTGTAACAAAAAATCTGCCAAATGCTTTCAGATGCTGAAACGTATCTAGTATTTAGATACATTTTTATCTTATCAACAGGTTCAGTATGATCCAATACATGTTGTCCAGTACTATTGTGAGTTAATTAGTATAATACTATTATTGCCCGGTCATAATCCTTATATACATATTTATAAAGGTATTTAATGGATAATATCAAAGAGCAAATTTTCACATTAATATGGATATTATATTTTGTGATCAAATTAGCATTATGCAGTACAACCCATCTATTATCCAATCGGTTGCCATTTCTAACAAAAAAACTATTATCACACATATGGTAAATAGGATAACCATTATTATCTTCCTGAGTAGATTCATTAAAGTTTTTAGGGTAATGTTTCTGACACATGCCATCTTTCATACATGGAGAAGAAGGATTCATAGTACCATATGGACTATGCATCATCATAGTAGTTACAGTTTCATATGCAAGAGGATGTGTTAAAGGGTTCAGGATCTTAGCAAAAACAATGCAATCATAATCTTTTGTTGTTCGCAACTTGCTCTCTAGGGTTAATATAAGTAAGAAATGGGCATGTGGCAGACCACATTTTTGAAACTCTATTATATATATATATGCTATGACCTTACCAAGATAGTTATTATGTAACAGATCTTTTAAAAACTCCTGCAGTTTAATATGAAACATGCGAGCAGTCAGGTCAGGATGATCATTAGCACTTTTATGAGAACTTAACTCCCTGATAATCTTAGGCCACTTCAGATTGCAGGTAAAAGTAATAAAGAAATTAGGCTTTTCAAAGCAACTCATAATGGCCATTGTATCCTGATATAGCTGATACATATGGCATAGTCTACCAGCAAATGAGAAAGGTAGAATTATATGATGACTAATATCATTACTGGTAACAGTATATAATGCATCTAAAATATCACGATACAAATCAATACGCAGGGAGGCTTAATTAAATTTAAGGTAATTTAACCAAATTTGCTCTATTTTAGTATACTGATCGACAATGTATTACTAATACAAACGTCTAGCATTGTGAAGCCAATTACCTTCTCTAATTTGTAGCCTGTAAGAGTAGAATTGCATAATCGTCATCCTTTCTCTTTTTGCAGATCTAGCAAGAGGTACATCTACATATCATCAATCATCACCTTGCAGAAACAACAACACATAATGAAGAAAGTTATATGATGAATGTGTTTCTGATATTCTTTAAAAACTTCCATCATGTAGTCTAAGAACAATATCATAATTAGAAGCATGCAAATCATGACCATCACCAAACATAATTGCAGCAACTTCTGAAGCTGAGATAGTATTGTAGCAATGGGAATCTCATGTGCGATCAGCATGAATAACCATAAAAATTTTATCAGGCACATTTGTTTGAATAAGATCTCTCACATGACGAAAGTTTTGAATATACAATTTACATTCATTCAACATGTTCAGCAGATTACATAGAATGGCATCATCCAAATCAGGTATAACATTATGATGATTTGCATTCTCATGCTCAGAGTCATAAATATATAATTGTACAAACTTTAGCTGAAGACCATTTTCTGGCAGCAACAAACCGATTCAATGATAAACTTGACCATGAATGCAAAAATCAGAAATGTCTTGGCCCGTTATCATATTTATATCTGCACCAAATGATGTATATGCCAAAACATTATTATAATGTCTAATGTTCTTATGAAAAGAGATTATATCAGAGTCTGATAAAATATACAGATTTAACAAATAAGGAGGCAGATCAATTAAACACAGTAAACAAACTTTGCTATGCACATAGCAAGTTGAAAATGCAGGAGATGTAAGAGAAATATTCTGATTCTTTTCTTCCATCCAAAACTTAGCACTATAATAGATGCAAGTTTGATTCATTCTACCTAATTCATGATGTATTAACCCATTATCTGTACGATTCAATTCATTTATTCTATCATTGATCTTTCATTTTTTTTCAAACTGACCTGTCTTTTTCTTACTAACCTCTTTCAATGGGATTCAATTGATTCACTTGCTTCTTGTCCAGACAGCATTAGAGTATCAGTTGGGATGTTGACAAATTTAATAGTTTGGAAAAAGCATCACATTTTACAAAAGATCATTATTCACGAAAAATTATGAATGCAAATCTTTCATATGAGCTGAAATGTATACTCAAATTTAGAATCTCAAATTTATTTATCATTTCAGGGGTTCATCAGATACTTATTTAACTGATAGTCACACAACTCATAACATGATTACACCAATAGAAATTTTGTATTACCAAAAAAAAATAAGATAAAAAATATTTTTTAAAGCATGACTATGCTGTCTATGTGTAAAAAAATAATATATTGCTAATAATTTCATTACTAATTACTATCATCATCAAATATATTATAATGTGATGTCTGATGATATTAGATATTCTTTAATATAAAATTCATAATAAAGAATACTTCACCCGAAATAATATACTATAGTGACTGAAAATTTAATTATATTATTATTCAAGAAATTAAAAAGCATTTACTAATTACTGTATTTTCCTATCTCCAATAATTATATTATTTAAATCACTTGACTTAATACTTGACATATTAATAAAAAATAATAAAAAAAATAATATATAAAAGGTTGGTAAATTTACAATTAACAACGGTAAAAATGTTACAAACTTAAGATCGTGAAATGTAAAGTGATTTCTACTAGTCTTCTAATAATAAAACCCATTAGTTTTTGGTTGTACTCATCAGTTTGATGTATGTTTTTATAAGTTATTTGAGTTGGTTTGAGGGTGAGTTTACTAAATTAATCATGAGATTTTTATGCATCACTAAGTTAAACAGTGTAATATTGATCACATTTGTTATGATTTAAGATCAAAAATCAGCAGATATATAATAAAATATCACATGTTTCAGACACATGTGAGAAAGAATTGACATGCGTAATATACATATAAATCATTAAGATGCATAAATTTGTTATAAATTATTTTTTTCTTCTTTTTAATAAATAAAATCTGAACACAGCTTAGTTTGTTAATGTTCAACACATAACATAAGAAATTTAAAGCATCTTTATTAAATACTATAACTCAAAGGTTCAATTATAACGTGTAAAATAATGTGTACTAAATAAAATTTAACTTCAAAAATCACGTTTACAGTTAACATATGAAAATATGCATGGAATATTTATCATACGAACATACATCACAACTCACATGCTATATATATAATTGTACGCATAAATTAGTAGTCTAAACATTATTATTATATATATATAAAATAGTAATCTAAACATTATGATTACACACAAAAACAATTATTATATTAATAGATTTATAATAAAACTTGTTTCATAAAATATTTTTTAAAATTTATCAAAGAAATTCATTTTTAATTCTTCTTTTCATATTTTTATATTTTCAACTTTTTTTTTTAATTCTTTTTTATATCTTTCTATTTTCAACTTTTTCTCTTATACTTCATTTCTTACTTTTTATTCTTTATTTTCTTCTTGAAAATATATAATTATCATATAATTAATCAATCTTGTAACTTTCTTGTGATTTCTGTAGTATAAATTTATTTTTTTTTTATTTATTTTTCATAATCTTTAGTATTCTTCTTTATATTATATTATAATTTAATTATTTTATTCTTTTTTTTATCTACATTTTACTGTTATATTTAACTATATACTAAATTAGTATTTTTCTGTTTACCTTATACCATTACAATGTATAATTTTTTATAAAATATATCAAATGTAAAGTATATTTTATCATATTATTAAAATTAGTTATATCTGATTTATATATTCAAATTATAAATTAGAAAAGATTTTATTTTTTATTATATCTGCAATATATTATATAGGTAATACTATTAAATTTTTATTGGCTATTAATACATTTAATTTGTAATCACATTTTTATACAATTACCAATTTTGAGAGAATCAATTAGGTGATTATATAAAGATCTGATTGTATAATTATTATATATAAAATTATTTATGTTTTTTATAATAGTACTAACTTTCATATTATTTAATTTATAATATATTTATTTATTTAGTTTTACAATATTTGTACATTAAATCATATTTAAAATTATACTTAATAAATATAATTTATTAAATTTTTGAATACATCATTAAACAAATTTTTTATTAAGATAAAAATGATTAAATCCCAAAATTTAAATATAAAATATTAAAAAAAATATTAATAATGATTTAAGAATAATATTTTAAAATTAAAAGGCTATATAATAATTCTAATAAAGTTAAAAATATATAGAATATAAGAAATAAAAAAAAAAAGAAATTAAGATAAAGTAGTTTTAAAAAATAACTTAAGTAAAATAATTCTAAAATTATGGAATAAAAAAAAATAAAATTCAGAAGTTAGTATTATTATAAAAAATATAAATAACTTTACAAGTATTAATTATATCTTTATGAAAATTAAGATTTTAGTAGTTTTAGATTTATTAAACAATTTTTAATTAATAAAGAAATTCAATTTACTTTGGCTAAAATTTTATAAAGTTATAAATCAAAAAAAATCAAATTTGTAAATTAGTACTATTATGAAAAATGTAAATATCTCTACAAGTATTAATTGTATTTTTATAAAAATTAAGATTCTAGTAAGATTGCTTATTTAAACTCTTCTAAAATTCTGCACTTAGTTTTACCAAATTTTTATTATAGGTTTATTATAGTTTCATAAAATTTTATCAGTTTTGTCATTTATAATAGGTTTTAACAGGTTTCACATTTCATCAAGTTTCATTAATTTTTAATTAAAATTTTGATATAGTTTCATCAAATTACTACATTTTGTCATTTTGCCTATTTATTAAATCTCTTAGTTTCATCAAGCAATTTTAGATTCTAGTAGTTTAAACCTATTAACCAATTTTTAATTAATAAAAAAAATTAATTTACTTTAATTAAAATATTTAAAATATACTCTAAAATTACAAAATAAAAAAAATAAAATTTGTAAGTTAGTATATTAATTATTGAAAAGATATTAAATTGTTAATATAATTTACTATTATTTAAATTTTGATAAGATAATTCTAATGAGTTATCTTTCATCTTTTTATAATTATTGAATGTTAAAAAATTAAATAAAATATTAAAAAGTACAATAAGTATATATGAAACTGAAATTAAACCTTAAAATTGAAATATTTTGATCTGAAGGTCTAAAAGTTAAAATTAAAGTCAATTTCATATAATTATAATTTATAAAATAGTATAAAATTTTAAACTATAATAACTTCATCAATATTAATACTACAAATTTGAAATACATATTATTTGAATTCTTTTATTAAGACAAATCTAATGGTATAAAAAGTATCAAATTCCAATTACTAAATACTGAAATAATGAATTTTAAAGTTTAATACTATTTATTTTGACTTTTGGAAGGGTTTAAATTAAAATTATTTTGATTATTTTAACTAGAAAATTTCTAAGTTTACACGGGGTGTCTGGACACGGGTCACGTGATTTTTTACTATATGATAATTTATCACTCCCCGTGTCACACCTTCTGTTTTCATTTTTTCTATTTATTCTAGGGACTTAGAATTTTTTCAAGGTGTGAAATCCTATTCATCACATATTATTCGTCACATCCATAATTTTGGCCGGATTTCATAATGCCGGCCAGAGTATCCTTTTTTGGAATATTGTACTACGTTACACGGTCCAAAAAAGGCAATTTTGTTTCTCTCGAAAATCGAATTTTGGGTTACGCGAAATTCCCAAAAAGGCAATTTTATTGCAGATCATTTAATTCCGGCCGGAATTATGACCCCGTGTTCAGACACTCCGTGTACAAATAGAAATTGCCTTTTAACTATTTCAGGGGTAAAAATTATTCTAATATCAATTTTATATATAGCAGTAAGCATTAATGAATAATTAAAAAAATATTGAATTATTAATATTTTATCAAATTATAGATTATTTAGTAATTGTAAAAGAATAATTTTACTATTATTTAAATTGTCTTAATGAAACAGTTTTAATAAGTTATATATTATCATTTTATAATTAGAAAGCTCACAATTCAATAAAATGTAATTTTTTTTAATTTTTTTATTATTATTTTAAATAAATAATAAATATTTGGGTATTATACATAATATATATCTTCAAATTTTATAGTTTAAAATTAAAAATTTTCATATAAATTTTTTTAGGAGAATACTTATTTTTACAAAGAAATAAAATATTATTACAAGAAATATTAAAAAAAAATAAATAAATAAATAAAATAAAATTAATATGGTAAAAATTTCTCATACATATATGATAACTTAAAAAATTTCTTATAATCACTTACTTTTTTTATAAAAGTAAGATTTGCTATAATAATTTAAGCTAATACTAAATTTTCATAATTTTAACCAAAATTTTAAAAAATATTGGCCAATAAAATTGTATTTATGTAATATGATTTGTTTCAAATTTAAAGCTATCATATAAAAATTATTCAACTTTAAATACTTATAACTTTTTATGTAGATATTTTTTGAAAAACTGATCAGTAATTTAATAGTATTCATCTTAAAAAATAAAATTATATGTTTATTTTTTTAAAATTTTAAGTTTTTTAAATATTATATTTTTATTGTCTAGTATAAACTTCCAGTTATTTTAGATCACTTTTAAATGCCACATAAAACAAAAAAATAATAGCAAAATTAGTAAAATACCAAAAAAAAGGGTATTACATATTTAAAAGTTAAAAAGAAACTGAAATTGAGACTATGAAAAATAAAAAATAGAAACAAAAATATTAATGATTAGATGAAAAAAATTTGAATAAGTTTAAGAAAGTAAGAAAGAGGCTTATCATCAAAGTTCTTTACTGATATGAGAATACTACAATTAGTATCAGAATAGTATATATCAGAAGTAAGATTGCCTGCTGAAATTAGGAGGTTTAGGCAAGTTGACAAAATGCCAAAAAGTGAAATTTTGCCAAAACTATATTAAAGTTTTATTAAAAAGTTGACGAAACTCTGCCGAAAGATGAAATTTGCCAAAACCTATTATGAATGCTAAAACTGCTAAAACTTTGCCAAAATTATAACAAAACTATAGTAAAATCTTACTGAAACTAATCATAAAATTTTGAAAAGATTTAGGTAGGCAATTATAATTAGAAGTTTAAATTTATATAAAATATATATAGCTAGCAGATGCTAGATATTGGGATAAATATTCTTGATTGAATAAATAAAAAAAATCTGAATTAGTAAAGACGATTCATAGAGAAATATCTATTTTAGTAAGAATATTATTAAATATCCATCGATAAATATCGAAAATTTTATTTTCAATGATCGTATATATTACAATTCTTATTCTATAGTTATTATCAACTATAGTTATAATATAAAGTATCATCTGAAATTTATTTATATTATAAGTACTATTTACTATAATAATATTATTATACTTATTGTATAATTCTCTCTATATAAAGGATATCTATAAAAAAGAAATTAATCTTCTTGAAACTGGATCTAATTAAGTCTTTACAATCCATAATAGCTTCAAATCTTTCTAATCTATTAATTATTAAAGTATCTATAAGGTATTTTTATCTTTCAAATTATATTTTATGTTAATTCAGATAATTATAATTTAATAAGAAATATATTGACATAAAATCATATTTCTTTATATCAGCTAACATTAATTTTTGAAACTATAAGACTATTTTTTAAATCATTAAAATTAGTGAACAGTTATGTATATTATTAAATAAGTTTATTCTTATAATGCCACTTGTTTTTAAACAAATTACATTAAGTTTTTAAGGATATAATATTCATTAGAAATAAGTATTACATTGTTTTATTATATGAGATCCAGATTTTGCATATTCATAAATAACCTTTTACTTTATACCTTGAATAGTTTCACTTGTTCTAATTTTATAATTGAAACCTTCTTTTAATACAAACTTATATATCCAATTCTTGAAATCTTTCTAGTTAGAAAAAATAAGTTTTGAGATTAATTTTAAAGGATTGGATATTAAACTTGTTTTATTCATCAGACTCATTATTGATGATTAATGATTAGTTTGCTTTGTAATTCTATTAAGCAGATTTTCTTTAATTAGATGAAAATAATAAATATATAGTAAAATATTAAGAAAATAATAGAAATCATAAATAATGTTTTTTTGACTAATATTCTCTTGTTTTATTTTATTCATCTCTATTATATTCAAAGGTCTAAAAAATAAGCAAAGAAAGAAAAAAACTAACAATATATTTTTAATAATAAGATCTAACAAATTGTGTAATGTAAATTACATAACATCTGATATATATTATATAATCACGTATCATTAATCATGATATAAATAAACATTTAGCATATAATCATGTAATTTTGAGATCTGCATTTATATACATTATGTAAATTTATAAATTTTTTTTTTTATATAATATTAAATATTAATTAAAAAATTTTACTAAATATTATCACTATAGTATAAATAGGTTAAAACTAACCATATTTTATTATATGACTTTAAAAAATAAAAATAAGTAAAAACCCAATTATTTTAAATAAATTCTTTATTAAATAATAAATTATATTATTATCTTTTATATAATAAAGTTTTAAAATTAATCAAATTTACTAAATTAAATTGATTAATAAATTTATCGATCAGTTTAATAATTGCAATTTTAGTATCAATAAAAACTTATTTACCAATTATTTAATTATTTTTTTTTAAAAAAAAAGACTATTTTTCTTTTCTTTTTTATAAAAAAAACCACTTTTTTCTTTTTTTAAAAATATTTTTGGACTTAAATTTTGGCTTAAATCTTTGAATTAGTAAGTAAAAGATGAAAAAGTATTTATTTTTTTTTTATTTTAAAAATTATTAACATTTCTTTTTCTTTTTTTTTTAAAAAAAATGCTTTTAAACTTGAATTTTGACTTGGATTTTTGAATTGATAAATGGAAGATAGAATGTTTGTTTTTTTATTTTAGGAATATATTAATATTTCTTTCTTTTTTTTTAGAAGACTTTAGAATTGATATCAGTTTTGATTAAAATTGAACTGAAAGTTTTAGTAAATTACTAATACTAATACTAATTAATTCAATTTAGTTTTAGTTTTATTCAAACTGAAACTAAATTGAACTAATTGAAGTCTTACTAATATTAAATATATAAGTTTAAAATTAGGATATTTTACTAAATATATATTTAAGATTGCTTAATAAAATTAGGGGGATTTAGCAAATAGGTAAAATCAGTGATGTGCACTTGGAAGATTGGAATCACTATTGGAAGTACCTTTGGAAGACTTGGAAGCATAATTTTCTAATAAAATCATTTGGATTGGAAGTTTCCAATCAAGTTTTTTACTATTGGAAGCATAAAATGCACATCACTGGGTAAAATAATGAAATATAATAATTTAATAAAACTATATTAAAGTCTTATTAAAAGTTAGCAAAACTTAATGAAAAGCAAAATCTGTTAAAACCTAGAAATTTTGTAAAATTATAATAAAACTATAGTAAAAATTTGGTGAAATTAAATGCAGAATTTTAATAAGTAATCCTATATATATTAAATTTAGCCATTATAAAGTGATCTAAAATTATAAAAAAATTATATAATTAGGTCAAAATTTTTTAAATTATAACTTTTTTTTGGAATATTAAAATTAAAAAACTTTTAAAATCTTATAATATTTAAGAATTTATTTGATAGTCAGTCATCAGAGGTGAATTTAATAAAAATTTACTGGATGATGAATTTCATCTTGATTTTTATAATACATAAATTTATATTTTATTTAAAATTTATCAGAAGGTGAATTTTACCTATTTATATTAACCATTTTTGGTTAGTAATTTTTATCTGGTTTAATTGTTTTTTTCTTATTCATTTCTTTTTCATATTTTTTTTTTGTTTTTTTCTTTTTATTATTTTGTAGGTAATAGTAGTATTATATTATTGTTTTTTAATATCTTGTAAGTAATAATAGTTTGTAATAATTATATTTCTTTAGTTTTTTTATATAGTGGCATTTTTTCATTTTTAATTCTTGATATTTTTAACTTTGACTTAACAATTTCAAATTCTGACATTTCAAATTCCAACATGAATTCTGACTTTATAATTTCAAACTCCAACATTTTAAACTCCAATATGACTATAATTTCAAACTCTGACATTTTAAACTCTGATGTAACTATAATTTCAAACTCCAATGTTTCAAACTCTGATGCTTTTATAATTTTAAATTCTGACATTTCAAATTCTGACACAAATTCCATTTAAAATTAAAATTAATTATATCTGAAAATTGAATAATAAAATGAAAAAAAAAACATTTTTAAGTAAATTTTTTTTTTAAAAAAATATGTAACTAATTTTTCATTACAAAATTTTTATGATAATGGTTTTACTTTCAAGTTGAACCAATTAATTTTTTTATCAAACAAAAAAAAAATAAATATCATATTTCTATATAATTACTATTATGATAAAAGATCAGCTATCTAACAGTAAAATTTAAAATCAATGAATCTATAATAATTATGATTATTATTACAATATATAAATAAAAAAAGCCAAACAAAATTTGTATAGACCAGTATTATTGGATTTGTTTATGAATTATTCATATAGTAATCAAAATGCATTTATCATAACATTTTCAGTACTAATTGAATAAAATTCACAAATAATTTTTTTACATTATTATTTGAGGTTCTGTAATGTTAGTGGAGATACTTTTGTGAGGTAAGATGCAACCACCATTGACATAAATCTCCTCATCAACAGTAACATCATCGCCCAAAACTGAAACGCCTTCCAAACGAGTCTATAAAATATAAAAATAAAATTATTTTCAAATTTACAAAAAAATAGCATTCTTGAAATTTTGAATAAATCAGTAATGCAATACCCATCGTCCAAGTGTTGAATGCCATCCAACAATGCTATTTTTAATCCAAGCAAAATCCTTTACTCGCGCTCCTTCTAATATGACACATCTTTGTAATCTAACACCATCACCAATTACAACATTGGGACCAATAGTAACATATGGACCAATTCTACAATCTTTTCCTATTTTTGCAGTAGGATCTACTAATACGTCGCCATATATATAACCGCTATCAGAATTTGCCAAGAGATTCGGCTGTTTTTTGGCTAAGTTTGAAAGGTATAAACAAGTACCAGTCAGAAAATCTTTAGGCTGACCAACATCCATCCAATAACCTTCAAGTTCAAATGCATGCAATTGGGAATCTGCTGCCATCTTTGGAAAAATTTCCTTTTCAATCGATGTCGGTTTAAGCTATAAAAAAACCAAGACCAATATATAAGTATAAGTATAATATTCTTTAGAAATAAAGGTTCAAAACATCAATAATATTTATTATACAAACCTCAATCCGATCTAATATAGCAGGATTGAAAATGTAGATACCAGCATTGATTTTATTGCTAACGAACTCTACAGGTTTCTCAACAAATCGTTGAATGCACGTTGAGTCACGATGATTTACAATCACGCCATACTTCGAAGGTTCGTCAACTTTGGTAACCTTGAAAAATTGAAAGGTTATTAAACAATTGTTTCAACTCTCAATATTTACACCTGGCAACAATTATACATACAACTATAGTACCCTCGTTTCCATGAGCATTATGAAAATCTCTTAATTGTTCAAATGGAAATTCACAAATAATATCGCTATTTAACACAAAAAAAGGGGAATTATCTTTTCCAAGAATTTCACGGGCTAGTGCAAGTGGACCAGCTAATAATTTAATTTATTTAAGTTCTAAAATATAATTTTAATTAAATAAAAAGAGCATAAAGGGAATTCGACTTTAAAAAATATACCAACCAGTCCCTAAAGGTTCAGTTTCTACTGAGAAAGTGATTTTTACATTATATTTTTCTTCGTATTTTTGAAGAAGTGAGACCATAATCTCAGGTCGATAATTAACAGCCAACACAATATCTTCTACTCCAGCCTAGAAAAAAAAAAATTGAAAATGTTAATTTAAATAAAAAAAAATGAATGAATATTGAAATTAAAACATAAAAACCTTTACAAGTCCCTCTATTTGATGTAATATCATTGGTTTATTACAAAACTCTACCAATGGTTTTGGAAGTGTAAGAGTAAGAGGTCTCAGGCGTGTACCATATCCTAAGTTAATGTAATCAAAAATTCAAAACATATTCCAAACAACCTATTTGTCTAATAAATGGGATTTAATATATTTACTTACCGCCAACAAGAATGAGAGCTTTCATATCTATTATTCTATGAAATAATCAAACATAAATGTAACACTATTGTCACTATTTAAAAAATTGAAAAATGCAAAAAAAAAAAAAAAAAAAATCGCATACCTTTTTCTAATGATTTTTTTTTTGAAGGTAACTTTTTTATAAGTAGAAAAAAAATCTAACCATTTAAAGTTAATGCTCTGAAATTACCAAGATGCTTGGAAAACAGTGAGCGGCTTGAAAATTTTAATCAAATGCGTGTCGTAATGAATTTTTTTTTTTGCTTAGTAATCTTTACTATTCTTGCTTAGCACCTTAGCCTATCTTCAACAAAAAAATGCTCGGGCACGTGATTTTATGTGGATGTGGCTTAGGTAGACATTTTTGTTGTACCCCAAGTCATAATATGTCCCAAATAATTACTATAAAAATGGGCCGATAATTTAGGCCAATTGTCAACTTGGGCAAATTCCAAGTTGGGGCACAACAAATAAGTATTTTCAAATTTAATTTAGGCTAATTATTGTGACATAACCCAATCACATAACAATAACGGAAATTTAAATTATAAAAAAGATAATCAAATCAATTTTATTTATTTATGTATAAAAATAATATATAATTTGTTTAAAAAATAACAACAAAAATCATCCAGCCACAGACGTGGTAATAAAAAGTAACGATAATATTTCGAATTAAGTTAGCCGTGGGAAATTTCAATTATTTAATGGGGAATCATTGATCAAAGCTAAAACTCTTTCTCTTGTCATTTCCAACAAATCATTCCCACCATACCAAAGAGTATCCAAAACCCATTCAGCGGCAAAACCAACAGCCCTAACCAACGCAACAATACAAACTACGGCAAAAACAACGCCGAATACCAATCCAAATAATAAACCAATTCCACTTCCCATCATTGATAAAACGACCGGAGTTCCAATACCTCCAATTGCTGCTAACATTCCAAAAATAACAGGTCCAATAAATAATGACACAAATGCTGCAAATATTAAAGTACATAAGTAGAAATAATGCCATACAGGATGTTCGTCTCGTAATTCTTTTGGATGCATTAAATAATGTATTGGACCTTTGCCAGGTCTTAAATCCCGATATTCATCAGACGAAAAGTCATTGCGAACTAATGACATCGCATCGATTTTTTCCTCCATTTTCTTTCGAGCTTCAAATGGATCTCTGAAATTTGATATTGTTTCTGAAAAAGAAAGATTTATTAGTTGGTCACATCAAATTAAATTCATCCGTTTAAAAATTATACATACCTATATCTTCGTTAATTTTGGTCGGTTTAGCAGATGACATTGTGGAAGACATTTTTTTTTAAGTAAAATAATGGAAAATTAGCTTTGATTTTTTTTTTTTTTTTTTTTTAAAAAAAAAAAAAAAAATAAAAAATATTTTTTTTTTTTTTTTTTTTAAAAAAAAAAAAAGGTAAGAAAATTGGAAATATTTATATAATTTCTGGGTTTACCGAATTGGAAGAGGGAATATGGGGAATTTACATAAATATAACATTATGTATAACCTGTTTCGTCATTTGAATTCCAAGATGATCTCCTTGTGAAAGACACATGATTTTCAATATTATAATTAAATAATTTTCTTTTTTTGAATCACAAATGTTCAACGTATTTCAGGTGATTTTGACCTGTGCAATTACATATTACACATCTGCTGGGCGTATTTTTTTTCGTGATTATTGAATTATCTCGGCGCGTAATTTGAAAATTTCGAAAAAAAATGCAATTAAATATGTAAATGAATTTATTGCATAAATTAAATGTTATATTTAGTTACTCTTAAAAAATCGACTAAAATTCTTACATTATCTGATCGCAAACTTTAAAATTTCATTCTCACCCCTTTAATAGACAACAAATCTTCATATGTGTGCACTTTTTTTTTCAAAGAATAATGGGTTTAAACAATAATTCTTATCACTTACTGAATTTAGTTCTTGTATAAATTCAAATAATTCAATTTAGAAGGATGTTCCAGCACATTACAGTTTGAAACATGCTATCCATTAGAGTTGCAGATAAAATAACATAAGTCCTTACTACAAATACTTTGTTATCACATGATATTCAAAATATAAGCTTTTATTATAGAAATAGCAAATAATCAATAGATAATAATAATATATTTAATATATATAATAATAATAATACAAAAAAAAAAAAAGAAATCAAGAAATCAAAAAAATTCAATAGAAATAGGAAATTGTGCTAAGACGAAAATAATCGATAACTATAGAATTCTATTTGATAAATTCTTCATTCTTCATCTTCATCGTCTTCTTCTGCCTCTTCTAACCATTTTGCGAAAGGTTTAGCCTTATCGCGAATATCTTGATTAATTGCTTTATTGACGTATGTAACAGAAGCATTTCTTTTAAATAGACTTTTATACTTAGAGGAATTGCTGCCTTCAATCCAGGCTTGAAAGACTTCCTCTTCAAGTAAATCATTTTGATAATAACCCATTAAAATAACACTAAGAGTCTTGCTTTCCATTAACTCTTTACGCTGAGCAAGGAGCTCTTCGGTAGCTCCCAATAAAGCAAGTTGATCATCTGCACTCGTAATAAACTAAATCATGAATATAAAGTTAGTTACACAAAAAACATTTTTTATAAAAAATTTAATTAAATTATCAAAATTTACCTTTTGGAATAACTTTACCCTTTTGTTAATTTGCTTTTCAACAGTCTCAATTTTCTTAAAATTTTCAGGAAAGAGGTTAAAAACAAGAAGTTTCAAGACCAAGTCAGTTTCCTTCGAAATACCAAGTTCTTTAATTTTTTTGTAAATATCATTGTTTTTAGCTCCCGCATTTTCTTTCAACCATTCGTCAAATGACTCGTGGGGTTCTCCTTCAGATCCATCTTCATCAACGTCGAGAGATAAATCTCTCATACGTTCAGCAACAGCTTCTGCAGAAGTATCGACGGCCCAATTATCATCATCAGCATCTTGATCGGCAGTAGGGAGTTCGGCAGCTTCAGCAACAATACGTTTAGTTAACTCATCGTCAGATCCTTCTGCAGAATCACCTCTAGTTGGGGATGTGGGAGATTCCGCTTCTTCATCGCCATTTTTCTTACTTTTCTTGTCTTTCTTACCTTTACCTTTAGGTGGTGTAGGTGGATGTTTCAATATAAATGTAACAAGTTTATGACGCATATCGACATCGGTTCTTTGACCGCAAGCTTTGCAATCAAGGATGATTTTCTGAGTATTCGCGTTTTTACCGGTAATGATCTATTTAAACATTATAAATGATAAATACATCGAGTCAAGTAATGAATGTTGCAAGTATTATATTCATACCAAATCGGTCTCAGGGTTATTACAACCAGCGCAAAGAACAAACTTTTTTATGAAGACGTCGAGCAATTCTTGGAGTTTAGTTGCATCGTGTGCACCATTTACAATGTAACGATCATTCTTTTCATCGCATTTAACTTGAGCTCCAAGTTCACACCCAAAAAATTTAGTTGGGTCTACAAGCAATAAAAATTCAAGGTTAGTATAGAGATAAAATTGATCGGTATAATTGATACTTACAGGTTGGTGGGCGACTCAAGGAACGAGCGATATCGGACATATTAGGGACAACAGTTTTGATTCCATTGCCTTTGCCTTCGATCTGTAGATCAAAGGAAATTGATCATTAAAAAATTTTTTTCTGATTAGATTGATTCAATAAATCATTATAACGACATAACATTTCGAAATACTTTACCTTTGAAATAATTTTGGGCATTTTATATCGATAAAATCGATCACTTTCATTTCCTCCAATATTGAGGGTATCCATGATTGCAATGCTTTAATTTTATAACGCTAATAAAAGTAACAATTTAAATGTCGTGAATTATGTATATAATCTTAATATGGCGTCTTCTATCGTTATTTTTGAATAAAAAAATAATCCTTTTATTTGTTTGTCATCAATTTCTTACGTTTATTTTTCTGTAAACGTTTTCTAAAAATGTGTTGACGCTGCTTTTGATGTCTGCTTTCGATTGATGTACAAAACATGAAGTGGCTGGTTAACAACAATGCTGTTAAATAAAAGAAAAAACGGCCTGTTGTTTGTAAGGTTGGTTAGATTTTAAGTTAAAGACGAAGAAGAAGAAATAAAACGCTTTTATTTTGGATGGTTTGATGAAATAAGTTCTCTTCTTTTTGTATTTGTAATGTAATAAATGATGGCTTTTTCGGGAAACGCCAATTAAAAAGTAAAAGTCACAAGACTCAATATTTCGCCACACTGATAACCGGTGACAAATAATCATGTAACTTTCTCATAAAATTTTTTTAAACAAAAACCTATTTGTCACATAGTCAATAAAGTCACGTGGATGAGAAAATTAAATCACGACTATCGGCATTTTTTTTACAACTAAAATGGTGAAAAAATGTAAGTTACATATTTTCTTTCTTTTTGTCGATAATTTTCGAAGTTTCTAATTAATTATCTTTATAAAGATTATTGCGATTATTGCGATCGTTCCTTGACTGACAATGCCGAAAATAGAAGAAAACATCTTGAGGGTATTCAACACCAAAATAACGTAAAACTTCACTATGATTCATATAAAGGCAAATATAAATTTTTTTTTTTTGATTTATTAGCGTGCTTTTCTTAAATTAAAATTCCTAAAAAATTTTTAATAGATCCTGTTGAATTATTGATTGAAAATAGTAAGAATCCTACTTGTAGAAAATTCAAGGATGATGGATATTGTCCATATGGATTAAGTTGTAAATACTCTCATGTTCCGAAAGGAATCGACTTTACATTCGTTGATCCACATTGTAAATAATCGATCATTTAGTATTTTTTTGAAGTTATCAAGATTATTTTGAAATTCTATTCTTACAATTTTTCACTTAGATTACTTGGCACATAATCCACATCTCCTTGAACGACAATTTAATAGATTTACTGCACAAGACGACTATCAGCAAACATCTGTTCAAAAGGTTAAGTACAAATTACCACCGGGACTGACAAAAAATTTACCACCTTCCTTAAGGCCTCCTCCTCCAACCGGTTATGATTTTTCTTATGCTGCGCAATGGGGTTAAAATGTTCGTTTTAAAATATGATCTTTATATGTATATATTAATTATATAGCGATATGAATTTTATTAAACTTACCTTCAGTTATTTATTTTTGCATATATATTGATCAAAAGTATCCTCTAGGAATAGGTTAAATAAATTTATTTCTCTCTTAGTCTCTTTCAATGTACAGTTTTCACATTTTATGAGTATTTAATATAAGCGCAATCTAAACATTTTGAATATCTGCTATCTTTAGTTGGTATTTAAAGTTGAGATTTTGGTTACACAAAAAGAGATCAACATAAGTCGCGTTATAATTCCAAGTGTTTGATGTCGTCCTTTGAATTTCAACTTTAAAACTCTTTACTCGTTTATATAATATCCAACCAGATAGTAAACCATGTCTTCTATGAAATGGTTAACTTACGAATTGTTTTTCACATCGAAATAATGATTGGACTGGTGAAGAAAAACAAACATCAATGTTAAATATTGAATATTTACGTTCTTAATATGATATTGAGCAACTAGAAACTTTCTTTGAGTTCCTTTAGAAAGAAATTTTGACTGGTATAATAATTAAAGCGTGGAAGTGAAATAGGATTAAAAGTTTCAGAAAGTGTCTAAAAACTGGAAACTAACATTGTTAACAAGGCTTGATTGATATGATTGATACAATCAATATAAATGGAACAAATGCCATGGTAGAATCTAGTGCTTTCTTGAGTGTAATATTTCATCATAACATATAGAACTTTGCTTATGAAATATTTTATTAAGAATCATTTAGATAAGTCCGAGAGAATACAGTACTGCAAATTGCTTGATTGAATCCATAATTTTGTAAGAAAACCCTAACTGTTAAGGCAGGAAGACGATTCATACTTCCGCATAGATCTTTATCCGAAGGAAAGAATACTGTATATACTAGAATCAGGTGATAGGGGTGAAGCCGTGAAGATTGTATATATATAATGACGGAATAATTCGGAAAATGTGATAAATAATTGGGGCTATCTGACGATCCTTGTCACTAATCGCATTTTTTGAACAAATTTTTTTTAAAATTCCACTTTAATGAAGCAAACATGCTTTCTGTCAAGAAACGGAATCAATTATTAGAACTTGACCTTTCTTTGGAAAGGTTGCCATATGAAATTCATTCTTATTCTTCATATACTTCTGCATATTATCCTCGCAATATTATGGAAGACAAACCTTTAGAACAGTCTTCCAGGTGGTCGAGTAGTTGTAATAACGAGATGCAGTATATTATAATTAAGCTCGAAACAATGAGCATTGTTCGTATCCTTTCTTGATCGTGAACATTTAACAAGAAAATTTAAAATATTTATCCGTAACTAAATTCATTCAATTATGTAATTGTCAGATAGTATAACTTTTGGAAAATTTTATAAAGGTGAGTTCTTAGTTCAATCACAATTATATTCATTTTGAAAAGCTTACTATTTTTTTCGCGTTATTTGTTACACAGAACACATATGTAACCTCAAAAAGTTCAAGGTCTACGGAGGGTTAACACCGAACAATATGGATGAATTGCTTAATAGCGGTAGTTGGAGAATTGTTATTAAACTTTTAGAACAAAACAAAATAGTTTGAAATTTTTTTTTCCATCTATAGGATTACGAAATGATGAGTTTCCGGAAACCTTTCGACTCAAACACCGTGCAAATGATATAGTATGTATGAACCAAAGGAGATATTTTGTCCTCATATTATAATTAACAAATTAATTTATCACATATAGCTATTACCATGTCAATATATAAAGATTGTTCCTCTTGTTGCATACGGACCCAATTTCAATTTTAGTATATGGTACATCGAATTGAAGGGAGTACGAAATCAAGAAATTGTTCAAAAAGCTTATTATGATTATATCACTGTAAGTTATCATAATTGCTTATCATGTTATTGTTGTACGTAATTAACTCACGCAAATATAACTTTTAGTATCGAGAAAATGAGGCAATACGTCTTTGTTTAAAACATTTTCGTCAGCGAAATTATTTAGATGTTTTTAATTTACTTCAATCAAAAACCAATTTGCTCATTGAAGACCCGTCTTTAACGGAGCTATATACACAGCTTGTTGTGAATGGTGATTTTCAGTTGGCAGAAGATAGCATGTCTAATGCTGCAGAAAAAGGGTTATTTGAAGAATATATTCGTAATTTTGGATATAAGCATCAGTGGACGAAAATTGAGGCAACAAATGCTGGTATGCTTATATGCTTTTTTATTTAATATGCATATCGATATCGTATGCTTATCACGTGATTATATATTGCGGAATGAAAAGACGGCGATTCACCTTGTATGCGAGGAGGACATCAAATGTGTATTGATGTTGAAGTATGTAATTATCAACTGTGATCTTTTTTTAAATTGAATAATTTAAACAATGATGGTTTAAATAGGCAGGACGTATATATTTACTCGGAGGATGGAATGGGACAAAAAATTTATCCGATTTTTGGAGTTATGATGTGAATGCAGGGATCTGGACTCTAATTAGTTCTGATACCAGAGGGTGAGTTAAAGTTGCCTTATCTTTGTATAATTTAAACAATTATTAATTAAAAGAATTTATGTTTAGGCAAGGTGGTCCTAGTCCAAGATCTAATCATAGAATTTGTTTAGATCCTAGCACAAAACGAATTTATGTTCTGGGACGATTCATTGGGCGCGATATGCGTGCAAATGCGAATTATGATTCCGATTTTTATCTGTATGATATAATAAATAATGAATGGGAACAACTTTCAGAGAATACATTGGTGAGGAGAATTCATGATCATTCACTTGTGGGGTTGTTTTTTTTTATAATAATGAGATTATTTATTTTTTCTTTCTTTTCAGTTGGAAGGTGGACCTGGGATAATATATGACCATCAAATGTGTATAGACTCCGAAAAACAAATTCTGTATGTATTTGGTGGTAGAACAGTTCATCCAGATGTAGACCAGTTTTATTATAGTGGTCTATATACCTATAACATTGCATCAAAGAAATGGAAACTAATCAGGTAAAACATAATATGTATATGTGTTTAGTAAATTGACAAGAATTTTATGTAAGATAATAAATTATTTTTTTTTTTAGGTCTGATGAAAATGATCCGGTTCATTTTAAATCGCGTATTGGACATTCTATGTTATTGGATCCAAATGAACGATTGTTATATATAATAGGAGGAGACAGGGATAATAAATTTTTAAGGTTTGCCTCATGATTGACTTTAGGGTAGGCAATAACTAGGATTTATTGAATAAGTTTTTGGTATTTTATCTTATTAACTTTTTTTTTTTTTTTTTTTTTTTTTTTTTTTTTTATATATAATACAGTGTTTTTTATATTTATGATATTAACGCGGATTCGATATACGAATTATCTGCAGACTATGCAGCCCAAGATGATCAAGATCTAGTAGTCTTTACGCAGA
>QKYT01000263.1:65919-77950 GCA_003550305.1 Glomus cerebriforme
TTTTTTTTTTTTTTTGTATAATAAAATACTAATATAAATATTACTAGTATAAATAATAGTATAAACAAGAAAAAAACTTTCTCAATTGTATACCATCAATATAATGACGTTATCTGGTGACCATTCCCAAATAAATTATAGTGTTTTGTTAAACTTTTTATTTCTTACGGTAATTGATTTTCAACTTGATTGTTCCAGGCGGTTCCTGGGGCATAGGAAATTGCCGGCATAAACAATCCAATTGCATATTTGCATCATAACACAATCATGAAAAAAAAAGATTATTCTTGGGGGTATTTTGTTTATCACTTTGATCATTCCTTAGTTGGAAAAGAAGCCTCCTAAAGTTTTTTTTTTTTAAAGATATATAAACCCTTCCTTTTTACTTTCGTTAAAATTTCGGCGGCTTCTCGCCCATTACTACAAAAAAAAAAAAAAAAAAATTAATAATCCCGTGTAAATAATGTTTCCCTTTACAATGGGCTTGTTAGTACTTTGAAAGAAATTTTTTTCGTCTTTAGAGATTACTAACAGTCCTTTTTTTTCCTTTTTAAAATCCTTTTTTTTTTAATATTTTAATTTTTTAATGTCAAATGTCAAAAATTTTTTAACCACTTTTGTTCTATCCATCCGTCTCGCTTAAATTCAGTCCCACTATTACGAAACGGTTGCTTTTCTATTTGTAAGTTATTATTATCATTATTAAAAATCATCATCATAAATATTTTTCAATTGATTTTTTATTATTGATTAATTTTATTAAGGCAACAATTCCAATAATTCGCGAAAACGGAAAAAATTACCAAAAAAAAAAGATCCTCCTCCATCACGAAAGTTCCGTAATGAGTCACAATGTGACAATCGGATTAACTTGTGAGAACTAAAAAAAAAAATTCGGGAGTGATTCTTTTTTAATGGATTCTTTTCTGTTCGGTAATAATAAAACACAATTCGTATAATAAAGTCCTTCCGAACATCCAGTGCTTTAATTCCGTCATGAATCACAATAGTCGAGTCGGATACTTGTGAGGACAAAAAAAAAAAAAAAACATTTAAAACAAAAATTTTAATTAATTTCCGCGGTATAACTTCAATCTCTACCATCAAAGACCCGTCGTTCACCGAATGCAACCCTACACGAGTCATGAGACCTCTTTAATTTTAGAGACCTCTTCATTTTATATCGTGAGACGGACACATCTTATTTTTTTTATTATTATTGGATGTCTTTATTTAAACGTCTTTTTAGATGATTCGTGAACTTGCATGTGAGATGGACCTTTTTTAATGTTGGGAATTTCGAAATCCTTTTTTTCTTTCGACGAATTTTGATACTCGACAACATAATTTTATTCGTATAATCGTCTTCGTATATTTTTTTTTATATATATATATTTCGAAATTCACTAACATCTTTTTTTAATACCAATCCATCATTGTTGCGACTGTGGTCGGTGGAGATTCATTATATCGTACTTTTTTTTTAATCTATTAGTTATTATTAATTTCTCAAAGAGATAAATAATAAGACTAGAAGAGTATTATTTTCGAAACTTTTTTTTTTATGCATCAATTGCATCATACGCGTAAGAACAATCAAATTTTATAATCTTTGCGAGATGGTGGGATTATCTCAGGATGGAGACAATGAATCGTTTCTTTTTTAATTATTTAACGTTTTCCTTTGTTGTTAAAAAAAAATTTGTTTTAACACACCTTATCCACCGTCCTCTTTTTATATAATCTCGCGTATGTCATATTAAATTTTAATATGGCCAGTAAAAAATTTTTTATCGATTTTTTTTTTTTAAAAAAAAAAAAAAAAAAAAAAAAAATATTTTTAAAATATTTTATATCGTTTAATCACTTTAATCCCCCCCCCCTTTTTTTGACATTTTTGACACATTTTTTTTTTTGACATTTTTTTTAGTAAATAATTTTTCTTTTTTTTTTAAACCATTCCGAACTTTATATATTTTTTTTTACGAACATCAATTTTAACGCTACCAAAAGAAAAAAAAAACTCTGTCGTAAAAAAAAAAAATTGAACGATTTTTTTTTGTGACGTTTTTCTTTGTTTATATATTCATTTTTTCTTTTTTATACCGCTTTTTTACATAATAACGACAAAAAAATATATCCATTAACCTGTAAATTTCGAATGCATATATATTTTCTTTTTTTTTTATATAAATATTTTATAAATATTTTTTTTTACTATATTATTATTATTTTTTTTTTTTTTTGCGACAGAGTTTTTTTTAATATAATATAAATAAATAACGAAAATAAAAGCTTTCTTTATGTACATAAAGTTTTCATTGAAAATAATACATATATTTTTTTATTTTTTATTTTTTTTTTTATTATTTTTCAGTATATAAAAGGTTCAACTTTGACCCGTCAATCACCACCTAAAATGTTTTTAATTGATGCGACATACGTATTAAATATTTTAATCTGACAGCTTGACATGCAATCATGCATGTGTTATTAAGCCACGTGTCATCATCAGAATGATTTTTATAAATAGAATTGGCCAACGTGAAATTTTTTAGTTTGGTTTAATTTAATCATGCCATTTATTTCTAACTTTTCTTTTATTTCTAACTTTTCATTTTTCTATCCCCCCTCTCATACTTTTCTTCTTTTCTTTTCTATCAATTAAAGAAATAAAAAAAAAATGATTATTAAACAATTAAATTCATTTAATCCAATATGTTTTTCTAAAAACTTCAATTCAATAAAATTCTTTCGTCAACCTTTAATAAATTTACAACAAAAACAAAACCAAATTCGTTTTTATGGCAGAATAAATAATTCTTCACCTTTATATTATTATAATAATAATAATAATAATAAAAATAATAATAAAATAGATCTTTCTCCTGAAATGATTGAACTTATACGTTATAGATTAAAATCTGGTAGTAAATTAAATTATAAATTTAATTATGATACTACAAAACAAATTAGTGAAGCTGCAGTTTTGATGGTAAAAATATATATATATATATTATATATGATGATTTTTTTTTTATTAATATTTTCTTTCTTTATATTAATTTTATTTTTTATTTATTTATTTATAATTCCTTTCGTAAAGCCTCTTTGTGTTGTAAAAGGTGAACCAAGTGTATTATTTACGATAAGAAGTATGAATTTAAAAACTCATACTGGTGAAGTAAGGTATCGTATAAAATTAGTGTAAAATTTTGATGATTTTTTTTTTTTTAATGAAAATCAAATCAAATTAAATTAATCGGCATTTATTCTTTATGAAATAAGTAAAAATCAAATTAGTATTTCAAATTAGTATTGAATTAATATAATAGATGATCAAATCAAATTAATCAGCGTTCAATAAATTCAATAAATTCAATAAATACTTTTTTTTTTTTTTTTTATAGTTTTCCTGGAGGAAAAAGAGATTTAACAGATTCTTCATTAGAATCAACAGCATTAAGAGAAACTTATGAAGAAATAGGTGTACCACCATCCCAAATTGAGATATTGGGTCAAGATTCAGTATTACCAAATAAAGATAGAACGATTAAAGTACATCCTTTTGTTGGATTTATTAAATATCCTATTGATATTAATAAGATTAATTTTAATCCGGATGAAGTATATGGTGTGTTTAGCGTTACTTTAAAAGATTTATTGAATCAAGATAAAAGAAGATGGGGAAAGTTTAGTGGTTCGAAAATTAAGTATCCTGTATGTTGTTATGATTTTTTTTTTATTTAGAAATGATGAAATGTTTAAAAAAAAAAAAGAAAATTGAAAATAATGTTTGTTCTAAATTTTTAATAATATTATTATGATTTTTAGATATTTGAAACGCCAAAAATTGGCATTGAAATTTGGGGATTGACCGCATTTATATTGGAGAGTAATGTATCTTTCTAAATTTTGATTATCATAATTAATCATATCTAATTATTGATTTATATTATTTTATATAGGTGTGTTGCGCAAGATAGGTCCTCTATTGAAAAAAAACGATATTAACAAATAATTAACAAATAATTAACAAATAGTTAACAACTAATTAACAACTAATTAACAAATAGTTAACAAATAGTTAATAAATAATTATTACTTCTAATCTAATCTAATCTAGTCTAATTTAATTTAATTTAAAACATCTCAATTCATTGATAAAATTAATAAAATACCTTACTTAATAATTAAATTTATAATACATAATAAATTTATCATTATAATTCAATAGAATGATAACTTGGAAATACAAAATCCTCATCAATTATTTTTCTTAATTGATCAACGATAAATTTTTCTAATTTTCCAACATTCTTCAAAACTGTAAAAAAAAAATGTAAGAATGTAAATAAAAAAAAATAATTTTTTTTTATATTATTATCACCATATTATTATTTACCTTGCTTTTCTATATCACCTATTTCAGATTCGATATGAACTTCTTTTAATGGACTTTTAAAATTAAATTTTTTATTTTATTTTATGTTTAAAACTTTTTATTTTTTATAAAAAAATTGATGTATCATAGATACCTTTCTTCAGAATCCTTTGGTTCCAAGAAACAAAAGTTAATTCGATTTCGAAGATATGCAACAACAGCTGTAGCTATAATTCATTCAATGATTCAACAATTTTCATCATAGGTTTCTTTAATAAAATTACAAATAATTTGAAAAATAATCACCAGAAAATTCAAATCCAGTTATATTCAATCTAACGGGTAAGCTCATAAACATTAAACTAGGATAATTCATATATAATTCAGTAGATACAGTCATTTTCATATTTCCTTTATAAGATATGGCTATATGAATTTGTGCATCAGTATCTTGTTTTAATGATACTTCTTCTTCTTCTGAATTTAAAGACTCATCAAATTGTATTTGATCATCTATTTGATGATTATAATCTCTATTTAAATTTAATGGAATTCCATTACTTCTTGCTTGTTCCTGTAATCTTTGTTGTTGCTGTCCTTGATAATTTAAATAATCTATAGATGGATCTGAAAAAACTGATGATGATGATGGTGTAACAATAGGTGTAGATGTAAATAGTGGTGACCTATTATTATTATTATTATTGCTATTATTATTGCTATTATTATGATTATTATGAATCGAATTAGATCGAGAAAAAGACGATGAAGCAGTATTATTTGGTGTTTGTTGTCCGCCACTAAGAACACTTTCTCTTGTCCTTTCTCTTTCAGTTCCTATACCAGTTCCTACACCAGCTCCTACACCACCACTTCCATTTCTCACTCCACTTCCAGCTCCACTCCCATTTCTACCTGATTCTACAAAATCAGATTTAACATCAACATCTACAACTGCATTATCAGGTAAATAAAATTCCGGAAATGGATCTGTAACATCAATAATTTCAACTGACGGTGGTATCGTACCAAAGTCAAATTCAGATATTTCTATATCACCTATAAATGAAGGTTTATTATTTGAATTTTGAAATTGTTCGTTTATTATATCTTGAACTTTTTGTGCTACTTGTTTATCAAGTTTATCCCAAAATATATCAAAAGACATCAATAAATATTACAGATAAAAAAGATAAAAAAAAAAAAGGAAAATGATTTTATGAAAAGGTCCGAAATGGTCGGATATTTATACAAAAAATAAATGTTGTGCGTCAGCTATCACGTGTAAATAGATATATTCGGCATTAAATGAAAAGTAATCTTTAATACTCCTCATTCCTTACTCCGTTCCTTATTATTTTCCTCTTTTTTTTCCAAAATCAATTATGAATATACAAGATAATCAAATTCTTTTTATTCGTTCACTTGAAAATTATTCAAATCATGAAGAAGCCTTACGTATATTGAAAAAATTAGCTTCTCATGTAACTGCAACAGAATTTTTTTTTTCAGGGTTCTTTTTTTATAATAAAAAAAACCGACTCAATTGACACTTTTTCTTTCAATTCAACTTTTTTATTATTTTATTATTTTGTTTATTTGTTTTTACCATTTTAGGTAAAACCCATAATGAAAAAACGAAATTGGCGCGTAAATACTTTGGAAGAATTTTTTCCTGCTCAAGATAATTTACTTGGTTAGTGTAATTAAAAATCCGTATGAACTTTTTTTAAAATAATAATTTATTTAGAAATATTTATAGAAACGTTTTCGTCTTTCTTCAGGGATTAATGTAAATCATGGCGAGAAAATATGTATAAGATTACGTCCCCATTATGATAAAGGACGATTTCTTGATTTTAATGATTTAATCGGAACAATGTTGCACGAGTATGACATGTGTAATATTTTAAATTAATATAAATTTTTTTAATTTTAACTTTATTTATTTTTTATTAGATTAACACATATTGAAATCTCTCCACATGATGCAACATTTTATAAACTTCTTGATGAATTAAACGATGAATATGATGAAATATTAATTAAAGGTGAAGGATTCTTAAGTAATGGATATCGTTTAGGTGAAGAAATGTCGCAAAATGTTCCACCAGCTTTAGCTAGACAAAAAGCATTGGAAGCAGCTGAAAAGAGACGAAAGATTGATGGAATAATGACACATGGCGGAAAACAATTGGGTGGTGGAGGGAGATATGGATTATCTTTACGAGAATTGGCTGCTATGGCAGCTGAAAGAAGAAGAAGAGATAATTTCTGGTGTGGAGGTGAACAAAGAAATGGTAATAATAATAATGGAACAAGTTCTGTAGTAAAGAAACCAACTGCTGGAAGATTCCCACCAAATAAAGTTCCGGGATCATCATCAACATCATCGAAACCATCTCCAATTAAAATACCGGTCGAAAAATTACCGGGTACAAATAATTCTTGGGAAACTACTTCATGGACTTGTTCACAGTGCACTTTCATAAATCGTCCAATGACGTTACAATGTTATGTTTGCTTAGCTGAGAGATATGACCCGCCATCACAACCTTTGATAACAATTGATGATTTTCCTGGCCCGCCTCATTGGAGTTGTCCTAGATGCACTTTTGATAATGCACCTGATATTGTAATGTGTCTGGGATGTGATTATTTGAAACGTTGAGGCATTTTTTACTTTTATTATACCCGTATATTTTTTCATAATATAACAAGAAACAATTCTATACAGTATATATATATTTTTAAACGCGTTTTTGCATCTAGTTTATAGAGAGCTGTTTATGAGGAAAGTCGGCAAAATAGATAGAATTTGCTATTAGGATTGAGTTTATTTGGATTTGAGTGCTATCTCCGGAAAATGGAGCTAGAAAGTTTAGGCTTGTATTTTAACGCGTTTTCTCGTTAATATTATGTAAGTTATATATTTATATTGGTCAATTTAAACAATATTTCTGAAATATAATATATTATATATTTGAACCTTTTCATGAATTATTGTTGTTATGTGATTCCGAAATAAAAGAATAATTAGAAATTGTGATTCATGTCAGTAAATAGCAATGAATTCATCCAATTTAATCAGAAATTTAATAGGAATTAAAAAAGACTAATATTCGAGGGTTATATTATATATGTACATTCCAATCAGTTCCATCAGACAAAGTATTGAATAAATAAAAAATCAATAAAAATATGAAAATGCATAAACATTTACAGGAAGATGGAAAGTCATCACTAATAATATTAAAAAGATTGTATGATCAATGAAAAAAAAACTAATTTCAAATACGAACGATTTATTCAAAGTACTTACGATTGAGGTGATTGAGGATGCAACAAATGCTGATTTCAAAAAATAAAATAAATGAATGAATAAGATAAAAAAAAAATCATTTTGTCAAATTTGCGAAACATGGAAAATGTATAGTTACAGAATTTTCCTGGATCGGAATCGAGCAATGACACGTATTGCTTGTCATGTCTCTTTGATAGATTGCAGCACAAGCTGGACTACAGAAAAGGTAAGTTACATCATTAGTATAAAGACGAGGATTCCGACATCCAACTCTGGCACATATTACGGCGTGATATGGTGGAGGTGGAGAGGCATTGTAACTCATTTTAGATCTTGCAGGTTTTTAGCTGTTATAATTTTGGTTTTTTTAGTTGGCTGAATTTTATAAACTTCTTGTAATCTCCGGTTATAATTATTATTTAAATTATAACCGCCTACAATTTGACAGCTGAAAAAAAAGAACGGACTTTTAAAGCGACTAATAGATTTCATTAAGTTCATAACAAGAATTTTTTTTTGTACAACTTGAAAACGTATTTGGCCTTTTTTGGTATAAATACATATGTAAATCATTGACTAAATATATGTCATACAGACCATCTGGGTCAATTGGTTAGCATTCCAAAAATGATTTTTTTTTTAAAAAAAAGGTACAGTATATTATTTATTATATAATAACCACGATTCAATTGATTCATGATTAATATTACCATATATTGTGGGCCATAGTACTCCCTCCTTTGTGCAAAAAAGGTTCATTTTCTATTGATATTATATTATTTTAAAAATCTAATTTTACTTAGAAATTATATATAAATATTTTTCTGATTATAATGCTAGTTTTACTATTTATAATAAGAATTTGAATTATAAACTTAATACATCAATTCTTCAAAATTTGCAAGATACCAGAGTTCAGGATGACCTGCATTATATAGTAAATTACTATTCATAAGTTTATTTAATAAATACCCATAATATATCCAATTTGAATATATATAATGTCATTATAAAGAGTTTAAAATAAAGTTCCAATACTTTTACTTGATATTGTGTATTCTGGTTTTTTCTTAAAATCCATATCAATTTTTTTATTATATTAAAAAACTTCTGGGAATTCTAACTAGCTAAATTATATATCAATTATATGTATAAGTCTAATAGAAATAGTATATTAAAATCTATTTCAGGATGGAATTTACTTATTAAATAGCATATTTTTACTTAAATCTAATAAAATTTTGTCTAACAGTCTCAATTCTCTTATTATAATCTAATAAAAATATGTATATCAGAATTTATTTTTGCATATATTAGCTTAATAAATAGCATAATAATTGAAGCATCTATAGTGCCATTAGAAATTGGCTTAATGGAGTAGAGAAATAAAGGTAGTGTAGGGTTTGTTTTTTTTATTTGTATTTTAGTATTAGTTATTTTTAGATAGTCACTTTTACTTGGAGGTTGGTACTAGCAACTGGCTTCTTTAAATTTATCAATGTTTTGAGCTAGTTAGAAAATTCTAGTGTTTTAGTATTAGTACCTTTTATTCTAAAGATTGATACTAACAGTTAGTTTCTATAAATTCATTAATATTTTATACTAATTAAAAGACCAAAGAGCTTGTAAAAAGATTCAGATGGACTAATTTAAGTGATTATTTATTGGTCTCTAACACTAGGATATAAGGAAAATTCAGAACATATATTATTTAAGAAGGCTCAGTAATATGATCTCACTCTGAAAACCTATATGATGTAAATATAACAAGCAATACATTTCTGCATCATAGTGAGGTAAAAAGATGTATTTTTGATTAGTTGTCATTATATATATTACAAAATATTTAATAAATTTAACTTATTTACTTGTTTTTACAAAATAAATAGCATAATAATTAAATAAATCTAATAAAAATTTTACAAATAAGTTTAATTGTTCTAATTTTATTTGTGACCAATTTTTATAATAAAACTTGCATTTTTTAAAATAATGATCTGATGATTTTAATAGTATTTGCTTAAAATATTTTTATATTTCAACTTATTTATAATTAGATACTATTTTATAAAATTTATTTTATTGATAATGAAAAAAAAGATTGATATTTAATAAACTATATAATATAGATTATAAATCATATTATATTTAATTACTTAATTTTAATTGACTATTCAAAATTCAATTTCAGATTTATTTTAGATTTCAGATTTTCAAATTTCAAAAATATTTTAGATTTTGGTTTTAGAATTTCAAAAATCTGTAATATTTTAGTTTTGAGATCAGGTTTAATTAAAAGATTAGAAGAAAATATAAATTTATATAGCAAAAAAGCAATCTAGAGATCTGAAAATTTATTTTAATAGCATCTATTTCAGAACTTCTCTTTTTGCCTTATTGCATTACCATAATTAATAATCATAAATCATATTTTATAATATGACATAATTTAATAATTGTAAATATAATTAAATTAGAGGTATGTCTAAAGTGAAGTAAAATCATGTGATTTTTGTAAAATTTTTGACCAGAATTATAGCATTAAGAAATTATGCATATAATAAATAATAGGTAATAAATAGGATTTCATCTTTCAAAAAAATTCTAAGTCTCTAGAATACTTAAAAAAAATGAAAAATGAAAGTGTGATGCAGAGATAACAAATATTCACTATAATCACATGATTCTGCTTCACTTTAGATACCTTCTAAATTAGGTAATAATTATATAATAAAACTAAATTTAACTAAATTTATCATAATATATTATTTTAAAAGTTTACAATTTATCCTTTTATAGTAGTGCATTTTTTTACTATTTAAAAAAAATTAAATATCTATTTTTTTAAATTATTTTTTATTATATAATTTAAAAACTTTTTATAATATAACTAAGATTACTTAATAAAATTAAGTTAGGATTTAGCAAACAGGCAAAATGATAAAATATAGTAATTTGACAAAACTATATTAAAGTCTTAATTAAAAGTTAACAAAACTTGACAAAAGGTAAAACCTATCAGAAATTTATTATAAATAGCAAAACTGATAAAACTTTACAAAACTATAATAAAACTATAGTAAAAATTTAACAAAACTAAGTACAGAATTTTAGAAGAGTTTAGACAAGCAATCTTAATATAACTTATTTTTTATTATTTATTTTTTATTTTTCTCTTTTTTTTTTATATTAATATAATATCTCAACTAATATATGAATAATATATTCAAATAATTACATTATTAAAAGTAAGTTTCAGTTCAAGAGAAATAACTTAAAAATTGGTAAATATATTCATCATATAAATATTTTATGTTTAAAAAAAAAATATGAAAAAATAAAAAATATGAAAAATAAAGAAAATTCTGAGCAATTACAAAAGTTAAATGAGTGAAATAAAAGAATAATAGTTAGATAAATAATAACAAATAAATATATTATAGTAGTAAGTGTTTAAAAATCTTTAAGAATAATTATCGCCGTTTTCAAATTGCTGTAAACTGCATCTTGTCGATCATTTTATAAAATAATTATTGAAAACAGCGAAAACAGCAGATCAACCAATAAAAATGGACTTTTATTTGTATTACATTAACTATTATAAATGGCGCAGTACGCGTGATAAATGATTATCAGAAAAAATGACGAGTGGATATCTTCCTGGTATTTGCTTCGCGTGTCAGAGATGTTTACTTTGTTTTAATATTTCACAACCAAACCCTTGTACATGTAATAAAAGTATAAAACCTATAAGAGTAAACAAGCCAGAACATGGACAACAAATTTATCCCCGTATATATACTCCAGATGAAAATTTAACTATAGCAAATAACTTTCTTTTTGCTGCTGACGCGAAATTTCAATATAATAATAACTTTAATGCGCCTTTTTCTTTCACCTTTTGCTCTACTTGTAACAGCAGGTTTCAAAGATTGAAAAGTAAAGACAAGTCAGCTAAAAAGAAAATGAAATATAAATCTAAAGTTGCTGCTAATATTGAAACTTCTGAATTTTCCGAGGTTGAAGAGTATGACATTGATGAAATCAAATTACATGTGAGCATTGAAAGAAAGGGTAAGAAAACCTCTACTTCTAAAGCTCTGACTATTCAACCAGTTGAATATACCAATGTTGTAGAAAAGATCAATATTTTCGTTCAAAAAGCACTTCAAAATGAAAATGTCAAACCAGCAGATTATAGTATGTCATATAAAGCAATGAATACACGAAGTCTTTCAAGTGAGTTGGAAGACAAACTTGATTTTAAAGAATTTGTTGAAGATTACAAAAAAATTACTGCAGCTAATAAAAAAATGGGAGTGATGATAGTAATTGATGAAAAT
>QKYT01000263.1:88654-115525 GCA_003550305.1 Glomus cerebriforme
ATAAATTAATAAATATAAAATTATGTAATAAAAATTACATAACATGATAAAATTAACCTCTGATAAATTATTTAAAAATTCATCTTCTAGTTAATTATTTTTTAAATTCACTTCTAGTGAACATTAAAATTATCCTCATATATTAAATATGATAAATAAAAAAAATTTTTTTTTTTATTTTTATCTTTTTTTTTAGACTTTAAAAATGGAATTCGAATGACGAACGAACAGTTTCTGAATAAACTAAAAGTGAGTTTATTCTTTTTTTACTTTATTTTTTTTAGGGAAAGTAATTAACGTTCCCTTTTTTCTTTTTTTAGGAAACCAGACGAATGGACAAAGCCGAATGAACAGAATTTAAATGAACGAACTAAGAAGTTAGTTTTTCATTTTTTACTTTCAGGAAATGTAATTAACATCTCCCTTCTCTTATTTTTAGGAATCTAGATGAATAAAGCTAAACGAATAGAACTTGAACGAATGAATAAAGAGATTAGTTTGTTCATTTCTTTCATTTTTTTTACTTTCAGAAAACGTAATTAACATCTTTTTTCTCTTATTTTTAGGAAACTGGATGAACGAAGCTAAATGAATAGAACTTGAACGAACGAACTAAGAAGTTAATTTGTTCGTTTCTTTCATTTTTTTACTTTCAGGAAATGTAATTAACATTTCCCTTCTCTTTTTTTTAGAAAATCAGATGAACGGATAAAGTTGAACAACTGGAATCTTAGACAAACATAAGTTCATTTTTTTTTACTTTATTAATTATTAGGAAAAGTAATTAACTTACCTTTTCTCTTCTTTTTAGGAAACTGAACAAACGGACGAAACCGAATGAACAGAACTTGAATGAACAAACTAAGAAGTTAGTTCATTCATTTTTTTCATTTTTTACTTTCAGGAAATATAATTAACATTTTCCTTCTTTTTTTTAGGAAACTAGACGAATGAACGAAGCCAAAATGACTGGAATCTTGGACAAATGTAAGTTCATTTTTTTTTACTTTATTAATTATTAGGGAAAGTAATTAACTTTTCTTTTCTTTTCTTTTTAGGAAATTGAATGAACAATTAGATTCAGATTAGGTTAGTTTTAGATCTGAATCGGTTTCAGTTCAGTTTGGTTTCAGATTAATTAAATTCAAATCTGAATCAGTTTCAAATTAGTTTAGATCAGATTTAGTCAGATTCAAATTACTGTAGTTCAAATCTGTTTCAGACCGGATTCAGATTAAATCAGATTTAAACCAAATTTGATCTGAACTGATTTGTTCAAAATACTAATTTTGGTTATTATCATTTAATAATTATAAAATATCGATATTTTCTAATATATTATTTTTGGATCTTTTTGCCCTTTCTACTAGTTTTTCTTTTCTTGCAATAATTATAAAATTCTTGGTATTAAATTTATTTTCTACTATATTAAAATTTGAATTTAGATTTCCTTATTTATTTAATATAAATCTATAACAAATATCTATAAACTCATTATAAGAATTAGTAGCAATTGCAATATCAAGTATTTTCATATCAATTCACATAATCAACATTCAATTCCTTCAAATTTGGCTTCTATAAATCATTATGAATCATCAGTTTATTTTAAATATAAAAATTTCATTAGATCTAAAATATCAAAGTCAACTCTTAATGTTAATTTGTTTTTGCAACTTAAATAGCATTATATAAATTCTTTTAATGAATTGATCTTTCAGAAAATTTCTTTTTAAGAGTTTACCAATGCTTTATATATCAGAAGTATAAATTGGATCATATCTTCATCAAGTTTATGATACTTAGCAATATTAGGTAAAGATATTATTATATGATTATGATCATCAATCAATAATAGTAGTAAATGAAATTAATAAAAAAACTTTTGGAAAATTTTCATTAACCTTCTATTTGTATTCTATTATCTTAAACTGTCAAATTCTTTAATCATATACTGTAGGTTTAATATTTTTTTTTTAGTTAATAAATACCTACACAACCATATTCTCAGTTAATTTTATATATAAATTTATTGTTACTTTTTATCTAACTTTCAGTTTATTTTCTTCTAACTCTAAATTCTTTTTCTAATGTATAGTCATTTAAAAATTTCTCAGCATTTTTTTAAGTTTAAAAAGTTTGACCTAAAATTAATTTTAAAAGGTAAATTTCTTTATTAAATAAGAAATCAGTATCAAACACAAAAATAGGTTTATATTATATTTTTTTTATATAGCAATTCAATTTTAGGTAAAGTTTTTTTTACATTTTGCTTAAAAATTTCAGATTGGACAAAAGAAAAATTAAAATCAGTTAATATTAGTTCCATAAAGAGAGGATATTTATATGAAATCTTCCCACCTGAAAATATAAGATTGTATACAAAATATATTTATATGACAAAAAAAAAATATATAAAGAAAGAGTTATAAAAAGATTATCATATAATATAATAGTAAGTTTTAAAAAGTATATGAATAAAAAGTATATAATATAAACTTGGGTGCCTATGCTGAAACATATTTGGGATTCAGCAAATATTAAAATGTCAATTCAGAAATTTGCTGAAATCCTAAATCCCAAATTCCAAACTGATGCTGAAATTCCAAATTGATACTAAAATCCCAAACTAATGCCAGAATTCCAAATTGTTACCAAAATCCAAAAATTCTAAATTTCGGTCATTTTCATATTGGAGTTTGAAATTTCGGTAACAGTTTGGGATTCTGGCAATAGTTTGGAATTTTGGCATCGATTTGGAATTTTGGTATCAGTTTTGGATTTCAGCATAGGTTTGGGATTTAGGATTTCGGCAACTTGTATATGTCGAAAGGTATTTGGGATTCAGCATATAACTGAAACGTTTTGACATTCAAGTTTAATATAATAGTTTATTTTATTATAATAAATCATAAATTACATGAAATTTAAAGAAGGAATTTTATACTTAGTTAAATATAGTTATTTTCTTTATTAATAATAAATGAAATAAATATTATATAAATTTTTTAATTTTAATTGATATTTTATAATAGTTATACTGTACATATTATTTATAATTATTAATTATGGTAATGCATTTTTTTTGCTAGCTATTGTATATATAAATAATACTTAGAAACTTTTATACTTTAAAATATTTATTTGCTAAAAACTTTTTAAAAGTTAGAATTATATTAACAGTAATTTAAATTATAATAATCCAGAATATAATAATAATAGATATGATTTTTTAATATTTATTTCTGTATATTCTTTAACTTTCTTAAAATTGGTAAATATAAAAATAAATTACTTTTAAAATCCAGATTTTTATAAATTCATTTATTTTTTTACTTGTACTATTTTTATTATCTTTTAAATTACAGCTTAATATTTATAAAATACTTATATTGGTATAAATATATAATATATATATAAATTATTAAATCAAAAGTACAAATCTAATTAATCTTCATATTTAAAATAAATACTAGAATTTTTAGAATAGAAAAAATTTTTCTGCATTATCCAAAACTTTTATCAATTCACTATATCAAATTTTATATATATAATCCTTTGAGTTATCCATATAAATTGTTATAATTATTATTCTTATAATTAAAGATATTATTAAATGACAGAAAGAATATGATAAATTTTTATAAATATATAAAGAATGTACTAGCATAAATTATTCCAATTATTTGAATATTTATACAGTTCTTTTCATCCCAATTTGCTTTTTTTATCAATTTTATTAATATATTCTTAAAAATTTTAGGTAATTTTAATTCTGTTTCTTTAAAAATTTATTATTTTTTTTTTAATATATTTTACTTTTAAATTTTTTTTTACTTATTTTTTTTATATTTCTACTATATCTTTGTGAACATTATTTTCATATTTTCTTCTATTACTTTTAACTCGATTTAAGTTCTCTTTATTTGCAAAAATAATTTTAAATAATTTGAGTTTATTTATAGATTTGATATTTTTTGATTAAATATTAATACTAAACTTTTGTGAATAGTAATATATTTATTGATATATAATTATTAGTTTATGCATGTATTACATATATAATATATCAAATTGATTTTTTTTTTGAAGAATTCAGAAAGTATAATATTATAATTATAGGGATTTTGATTCCAAGATAATATAATTATCTCTTCTATATAACAGTTATCCAATAGGCTTGAAGAAATTACAAGAAGAAACCTAAATCATTAGCAAAACAAGTTTGGAAAGTAATAAGAAATGATGGTATTTCTGATGATAAGAAGTGTCTACTCAGATAAAGCAATATTATTATATTTATAATGATCTTATATATCTTAAGAAAGCTAAAAAAGCACAGTTATGTAAACAATTACATGAGTACAGTATTTTGAAAGGATAATGTAGTTAAGATTCATATGGATTATTTACAATTTTAATATTTTCCTAAATAAAAAATTTGTTAGAAAAGAATAGAATATAATAATATTCTAATAGGACATTTAACTGATTTAACATAATTTTTATGAATAAATTATGACCACTTTATTCCAGCCAAAATTAATGATAATTCCGGTCAATTATATTTCTTTTTCAAACTTAAATATTCTATCCGTTAAAAAAGATTTTTTTTGATCCTTTTTTTTTGACAGGTTTGCCATCTATTGCTTTTGTATAATTTTCTTTTGGATAAAAAAAATTTAAAATCGCAAATTGTAATCTTAAATATATATCCATCGCTTTTAAAAATATCATATCTATTTAATTTATCATTTCTCATTTTCTTCTAAATTAATCTTGCCTTTCTTCATGTAGAATAAATATAACAAGTTACTATATTAAAACATCTTATACAAGTTTTGTTCATTATCACGATATGGCGAAACAAGCATCGTCAAGAATGAATAAAATTATGATATCAACCCATGATCTTGCTGTTAAGCACTATCAACAGCCACTGAAAGAAAACAAAAATATCAGCGATGAGTTTGCACTGTCAATTGAATCAATTGTATTGCAAATGGATTTCTTGGATTCAGTATGATTATAGTTGAAAGTGTGAGTAATATTATTTATTTATTAGTTTAACAAAATGTTTAATTGTTAATTTTCTTACCGAATTTTTGAATTTAATTACATATAAACTGATCCGATAACATAAATTCTTCTAGTGCAAATAATGATTCAAGTGTATGACGACTTTGACTAGCCGGATCCATAAAGGTTACCGAATCTTTACATTGCCATTCAATGTAGTTCTCAATATGTACTTTGCTAATTATTATATGCCATTATGGCATTGCTTAAAAAGAAATTTGTTTCAATAGTATTAAATTAGTTGTTAAATTGAGCGCGTTTTTTTAAGTTTGCAGATGTAACACAGAATGGAGATAGTCCGGAAAAATTCGTATATAAAAATGCCGTATTTGGATGAATTTGTTGACATGAAATTATTTCCTTTCAATTCTTTATTTTTTTTTTTGAAAATTAAATAAAAATATGACCAATATGACTAATAAGAAGGTTGGTTAACAATTATTTCGAGAATTGCAAAACTATTATTGTTTTTTTAACATTTTGGAAATTATTAAATGAATAAATAGTATACCGCAACGGATGGTCATAAATATTCTTATCATTATATTGAAAAAACTGATAAACAAGAAGAAGTTCAAGAAGTTCGAGTAAGAAAACCAAGGACCAACCAACCCCTCGAAGAATCAATTAGTTCATCACCTCCGTTACATTCAAACAATAATTCAACAAATTATTTTGGGTTCATTGATAAATCTCAACTATCTCGTATTTTTACAATTGGAGGAGTTTTAATTTTTTTATTGTCAGCTTACTTTGTGAGTTATTATAACTTTAAGTTTTTTTATTTATATATTAGATATATAAAAAATGTTTCTTTTTAAAAAAAATTAATAGTTATTTCCTCAAAAATCACCGTCTCCTTTTTTTCGAGATTTTGCCAATACAACAAAAGGTGTTTTTGAAGAGATAAACAGCGTTGACCTTCCAGGTATATATAAAAGAAATATTTTTACATATTGAATTATATTTTATACATATTCCTCTCTCTAACTCATTTTATAGCTGCAAATTCACTAACGCAACACACAGTATCATGTCGAAATGCTGCAAATATGGTTCAAAGCTCTCCGGCTTTTAAAGATTATGGATCCCAAATTGCATCTGGTCTTCGTGATTTTGGCGAAAAGATAACAGAAGCAGGCAGAAATCTACAAAAATTGTATAATAAAGGCTCATCAGTATATAAATCATTCGATCATGAAATTGAGGCAATGATGAATCGATTAAAAATGAACCAAAAAAAGGGTGAAACCAAATATTTTAAGAATAAAATAAATAAATTAATAAACAAAATCAAGGATTTTAGGGAACTAGTGGAAAAAACTCAAAGTTCTATACACAATGCAGAAGAAATTAGACACGATACTGAAGGTTATATTATGAATGGATTAAGGGAAGCCCGAAAATATGTTAGTAGTAATAGCAATGAAGCTCCACAACACTCTGTTGACCTTTCTGAAGCTCAAAAGGAACTCTTGTTTGTTAGTGAGCTTTTAGATCACTTAAAAGATACTGCCATTCACTTGGATAGAATAAGAAAAACTTTATTAACTTACGAAGACAAATTATTGGATGTTGAGGCTGAACTTAGTAGTTCAGGTGATGATGACGATGATGTATTTGAAGTTACTAAAGAAGATCTTAAATATTTAAAACAAGCTGTAGATGTTTTAAAGTCTACCCATTACAAATTTAGCAAACTTTCTGATTAATATAACTTCTTTTAAGCGATTTTATCTTTTTTTTTTTTTTTTTTTTTTTTTTTTTTTTTTTTTTTTTTTTTTTTTTTTATTATCATTATTCATTATATGTCTGTCTATTAGGATAAGTATATTTAGGGTTTAATAAATAGTTCATTTTTTTTTAAAAATAAATTTTTTATGTGGCACAGTAAGCTCGATTGGATTTTCTGACAAACCTTTTTTGGTTAGCTCAAATGAAACTATAAACTTTAAATGCAATGTAAAACATTCGTACGTATGTTTTGTCTCATTCTTTATTTTTAAATATAAATAATGATGGATTTTATTAATCAAATGACCGATATAATTTATCATATTAGATATAAATTACCTCAAACACTTCAGCCTCGTAATGTTAAAAATCTTTTTATTTTGGCTATTGCAATACTTGCAATACTTTTGCTTGTGAGTTAAATGGGCATTTTTTATGACAAATTTAACTACCTTAATTAATAAAATAAAAAAAATTTTATTTTCATAGGCGTTTTCTAATGTAAAACCAAAAACTGTTTCTTTTGAAAAGTTTTCCGATACAACAAATAAAATGTTTGAAGATGTTAATAGTATAACGGCAAATACAATAAAAGAGCAACATGAAGTGGAGTGTCGTAGAGTAGCGAGTATGATTCAAAGAAGCCCAGCATTTGAATTTCACGGTTGCCAAATAGCAACAGGATTACGTAAATTTAGAGAAAAAATAATAGCGGTAGGTCAATTATTACAAAAAATGTATAGTAAAGGTTCAGAAGTATATAAATTATTTGATGTAGAAATTGAAGGAATGATGAATCGATTAGATTTAAATCAAAGAAAAGGTAAAACTGAATATTTTAAAGAAAGATTGAAGATATTAATAACAACAATTAAAGAGTTTAGACATTTAGTAGAGGAGACTCAAGGTTCTGTAAAGGATGCAGAAAAAGTTAGAGACGACACTGAAGGTTATATTATGAAAGGAATAAGAGAAGCTAAAGATTTTATTAATAATGATTTGGATTATTTAGGACATACAATTGATAAAAATATGGTTACTAAAGAAATTTTAGTTGTCGAAAAATTTTTATCACATTTAAAAAATACTGCTAGTCATTTAGAAAAAATGAAAAATATTTTATTGGCTTATGAAGATAACTTGTCAAGTGTTTCGGACGAACTTGAAGATGTTAGTAAAGAAAATGAGTTATTTGAAGTTACGAAAGAAGATCTTGAATCTTTAAAATTTGTTGTTTTGAGAGCAAAGGATAGTCATCTTAAATTTATCGAGAGAACTCTAATTTCTTGTTAATAATAGTTTTCAGTAGACCAACGTGTATAGTATCATTAATTAAATTTTAAATTTGAGAAAATATATAGTATTTAAATCTTTTTTAAGTAAATAAAAAAAAAAAGGACAGTTATTAAAATTAAGAAACAGGTATAACAATCGACGTGAAAGGTAAATTAATTACAAAAAAGTTTTCACATTGTTATAAGATACCATGATGGAAGGAAAGAAGCCCTTAAATCTCATGCCATCCAGATAGGAACATGGATTACGTGAATAATGGAAGCAGGAAAAATGAATAAAGGTTCATTCAGTGTATAAATAATAATGAGTTATCGATCAATTGCACAGATCTATTAACAAAAATAAAAGAATTTAGTCAATTAGAAAATTTTAGATTTTCTTTGATAGCATAAAATTACTAACGTGACAAATAAGTGTGTCAAAAGTCTCCAAGATAATTAAATAAAAATAAGGAAGCAAGCGTGAAGCAGGGTGACAAATTACCCAGCGATATACGATGATCGCGCGGGTAGAAATTAAAAATATAAGGGACGTCATCAACTTCGTTGATTTTTCTATATTTAGTTTCATTGTGGATTGTAATACTGTAATGATTTAAGTATGGAAAACATTTCACTCAAAAAAAAAAGGTTATTTGATTTATTCAACCATTATGCAAGGGTTACTCGATTTTATTATCGCAATATTTTTTTGGTTTGTAAGTTATAAAAAGTTTTTTGCTAATTCAAATGGTTTTTTTAACATATACAAATATATAAATATGCATGCATTTTTTTTATAAAAAATAGTTATTTCCAGCAAATTTTTTTCAAAAATTTTCTATTACAACAAATGATGTTTTTGAGGATATTAATAATTTACACCTTCCAGGTAAGATATACTGTATTAGAAAATTTCATTCGACTGAAAGTTATTTTCTTCTCTCTTTTTTTTTTTATGTTCATTCATATTAACTTGTTGTTATAGCTGCAAATATAATGATGGAACATTCATTTCGGAAAGTAGCAAATACGATTCAAAGAAGCCCAGCATTTGAACTTCATGGTTGTCAAATATCAACAGAACTACGTCAATATGAAGAAAAAATGGGGATAGTGGGTCATTCATTAAAAGAAATATATAGTAAAGGTTCGAAAATATATGAATCCATTGATAAAGAAATTGAAAAAATGATTATTCAATTAGATTCGGGATTTATATATTTTATATCAAGAGGTGATGCAAGATATTTTGAAGAAAGAATAAATGTTTTGATAACAGTAATTAAAGAGTTTAAACAATTAGTAAATAAAGGTCATAGTTCTATACATGATCTAGAAGAAATTAAATATAATAATAAAGGTAACATCGAAGATGGATTAAGAGGAGCTGAAGATTGTATTAGAAATGGTGATTGTGATTCAAAATATGTTGATGATATAACCAAAGCTAAAAAAGAACTTAAAATTGTTTATAATATTTTCGATCAATTAGATAACACTAAGGGGAATTTAAATAAGATGAACAAAATTTTAACCAATTATGAAGCCAATTTGATGGGTATTTCTGCCGAACTTTACGGAATTAGTAAATTTACTTATACTAGAGTGGATCTTAAAAGGTTAAGACAGACTTCTAATCATTTAAAAAATTATCGTTTTAAATTTCTCATGAAATCTCTTTAATTATCACGTGATTGTGAAATTCTATATTTCTATATTTCTATAATTCTTTTTTTTTCATTGGACAATCTTATATAAGGTTTAAAAATAAAATTGCAGGTCTTTCTCATTTAGAATGAATCAAATGCTCAATGTGAATTACATTACCTATTGTCCATTAAATATTGTCTTTTGAAATCAACAATGATTTCGTATTTTATAAATAAAATGATGATTTAAGGAAAAAAAGAATATTATTTAATTTTAGCATTGCAAATTAAGTCAATTAAATTGTGCTACATACTATATATATATGGCATAATTTGATAAATTGTAACGTTATTACATCCCCTATTTCCTATTTAAACAATCTATGAATTAACAACAATGATTTGAATGTAGTTTTATATTCTTTTGATTGGTACATCAAACCTTTATAATGTACGTCAGTGCGTGCGTATTGTTATAAAAACTATCCATTCCTTTTTCAATTCTTTCTTAATTTTTAAGCCTGGAGCTATCTTTTTTCTTTTCTAATTTACGTGGCTAGACTTCTTTCTTTTCTTTTTTTTCTTTTTAAATTTTCAAACACGAATATTTTCATCATGTCATCCTACAAATCCTCTTTCTTTCCCTTTCAGAATCCATTTACAATTCCGAACGCAACTTTACTTATAAGTTCTTTCATATTTTCTTCAGCATTATTATTAACAATATATTTTTTTTTCTCCCGAAATAATTTTCTCAAAAATAAACGACAAAAAGCATGGATATTAACATTTATAACGTCAATAATAATGACATTAGGGTCAATTCCATTCTTGTATCAATTGATCTTTAATGCTAATTGGAATGTTAACGATCTTCCAAACGAATCAAATTTATCAATTATATTGGTTGGATTTTTTATGACTTATTGTATAATTGATATATTATTGGGTAAATTCTTTTATGAAAATGAGATTAGTAACGTTACAAATATGAAAGGATATTTGCATCATTTGGTTTATCTTGTGGTTTCAAGCTTTGTTATTTATAAACAAAGAACTGAAATATTTTGTTTAATGTCTATTTTTGAGGTATGAAACTAAAAAAAAATGCCAATTTGTAAAACACTTGTGGCTAAATTTTCTAAATGACATTATTTTTATATATAGGTTTCAACACTTGTTCTGGCGACCGAAAAAATCAATGACAAATCCTTTAAACAAGATATTTTATACGCAGCAACATTTGTTTCAACAAGATTATTATTTCACGCGATAATGATATATCTTTATTTTAATTATCATCAATCAAAATCAACTTGGTTAATATTGTCCTTTCTTTATCCTCTTCATTGTTATTGGTTTTATAGGTTTGTTAAACAACAAGTCTATGCAAGAAATCAACAAAGAAAACGCTCTCTATATAATAAGATGTTTTATAATGATAAAGAATTAGAAGAAGCTTTAAATAGAAGTCAAACGAAACGTTATGATTCAGAGAAAGATGAAAATGATTATTTTGTGGAAGAAAAAAAGAGACAAAAGGTATTATTATTCACATTGATATGTTGATATATTAGGAAATAATAAATCTCGTGATGCATGGAAATTACTTTGATGAATAAATATGGGAATATAAATAGGAATTTATGGCTTTATTAATGTACATATTATTATTATTCTTCTTCTTATGGTTGTTATTATTTTACCAATTTGTATTTTATATACTTTGTTATTCTTTGTACAAACTTTTTTAAATTAAAGTACGTTCTACTGTGCCACGCAATTTGATTTGTCAAAGTTATTATTTATTTATTTCTTAATAATTTTATAATGATCAATCTTTTAATTTAGTAACAAGCTGTTTTAAATGCTCGAGATCTTCTCTAATAACAAATATACCATCATCATCGTTACTAGTGTAAAAAAGTTTTACTGAAAAATCGGACAATTTAATTTCATAAGACATTATGACTTTTCTCATTTTAGCAATAGTGTTATATCATTGACTTAAAAGATTATTAGCATCTTTAAGTTCATTTTACGGCAATATCTATACCAAACGTATTTTCTGAATAATGTAAATTATTATTAAGAAAAATTTCGGCTTCTTTTACTCCATTATGAATATAAATTTTAGTATCATAACTAATTTCTTCCGCATTATATAAAGAATTAAGGGCTTTATCTACTAATAATCTAAAGCTTTGAATTCTTTTAAATAATCTTTTTAATTTTTCTTTAAAATATTTTGAATCACCTTGTCGTACATAGTCCGTTGAATTTAATAAACGTATCATTGTTTCAATTTCTATATTAACTGATTTGAACATTCCTTCTCGACATATTTTACTTAAATTCAACCTATATTATCTATTTCATTACAGACCTTTCGAAGTCCTGATGCTATTTTTTTACCATATAATTTAAATGGTCTACTTTTTTTTAAAAACGCAACGACATAATACTATTTTACTCGGAATATCATCTGTAGAGTTTATACATGCATTGTATAAATGAGATCAGGATCGAAATTTTCTTGTTTATAATGCCAATATATAATAAATATATAATAAATATCTATTTCAAAAAAAAGGGATTTATTAATATAAAATTCTTTTTTAGAAACTCGAAAGGAAAAACAAAGTTATACTCTCAAAAATGATAAAAAGAAAATATAAAAGTTGGCCAAAAAAGGCCCATTCCCTAATTTATTTTTACTAATTTACTATTATTTGATCTACGCAGCATACAGTAAGATGATGACGTCATGTCAAAATTACACAAACTGACTAGTTCATGTTTTAATACTACTGTATATTAAATCTTATCTTAATCCGCGTACAAAAATCATGTAAATCTCAACAGATCATTTGGAGAGCTCGCTTGCTGTGATCTCTTAGATCTAAAAAAAAGAAAGATTGAGACATTGCGGTTGAAGGTAGCCCTTCAATAAGACTTATTAGATTCATCAATTCAAACAGAAAAGAAAGTGATCACAAGTAAGAAGTCATAATATTTCATGTTACTATTGTTACTCCACTGTTACTCCCAACAATTAATTCTCTTTCTATTCTATTATTGCAAATAAAAGAATACGACTTGACAACAAATAAACATTTGTCACCTGCTCCTTTTTATTACGTCTTTTTCCACATCATATCAATAATGATTAACACATGACTAGCGAAGAACAGGAGTTTTCTTTATTGAAGAAACAACATTCAAATATCACTTACTATCAAAATGAATTTCTAATCGAATTTTTCTTTTAACAAGAGTATAGGACTTTGATAAAGGTAAAATTGCCGGATTCTCTACAACCACTGATCCGATCTTTACAATTTTTGGAATACAAGCTCTAAATTATTTGGGGAATCGAGTCTTGGTGTTCATTTCATCATAGCTACCCTGAAAAAATGTTAAAAATCCACATTTTTACAAATCAGGTAATTTAATATATTCTTTGAGATTCAAGGTAATATGAATTTATTATGCTAGCATTCGGAATTTATACCTTAAATTTAATGTGAAAGTGTTGCATTATTTATGCGAGCCACTGTATTTATTATGATTTATTGTGTCCATTACAATATTTCCTTATTTGGAAATTAATATGATTTTAATTTCTCTATGAATGAAATGCACTTTAATTTCAATCTATATATAAATTCTAATACAATAAAATCGTACCTTTAAAACAATCTATAAATTCTAAAAATTCTAAATTAAATTTCCTTAAAAATATTCAAAATACTTTAGGAGATATAATTATCACTGCCAGCGCAACATTTTTTTATATCTTTTTTTATGTTAATTCTAATTCAAATTCTAATTTTTCGAATTCTTCGCGAAAACGAACATCAGCATCTCTCCAAGTTTTAGCGGCAATACAAGCCAAATCAACATCTAATTCAGGATAATAATTATGAATTTTACTTTTTATCAATTCAAACCATAAATTAAATGCTCCTTCAATTTTCTTTGGTTTCTCGTCATTTATAGAATATTTATTTAATACATATTGCATTTCATTTAATGAAGGAATTTCAATTGTAATTATTATTCCATTTGAAAATATTAAATCAACTTTATTATTAAAAGTCGAAGGTGGATGTTTGAAATATTTGAAGAGATTGCTGATTAATGTATTAAGGTACTCCAAAATTGTATTCATTTTGGCGTTCATATTTTATAACCGATGAACATATTAAGAATAAATTTAAGTGAGAATTACGCATCTTGTTAGAAAAATATACACAATTCTAAGATTTTAATTAATACGAGAGAAATAATTATTTACTTTATGAATTATTTAGAAATGAAATACCATTTCTTCGTCTTAAATCATTATTAATGTTATTTTCTGAAGGGAAGGAGAGATAGGTGAAAGGAAGGGAAAAATTGTGTATTGGATTCTTTAAGATGAAAAAAAAGGTTCGTGAGAAACTTTAAGAGTATTTATAATTTTTAACTTCATATAATAAATAAATAATGAAACTCACATGACGTATTTTATTATTTCATAAACAATCGAAGTTTCTGTCATGAATTATTTATAGCCGTAAATTTTTTTTTTTAAGAAAATTGAATGTATAATTTCGTCTTTTCTGTTTATATATACAATTTCCGAAAATTATAGTTTTTTTTGTACGATTGCCTTTTGTAGAAAAAAAAATAGACGTCTTTTACATTATTACTAAATTAAACATAGCACGTGTTAAAACGGTCGTATAGAAAGAAGCATGACTAACGCCAAATGAACGTATTTTAAATTAATTCTCTTCAGAAATAAAATATTCGACAATAAATTACGTAATAAAAAGATATAATTCTAATTTCGGAGTATTGCTTTATCATTGATGTTCTCATTCGCTTCGCTGGCTAATGATGGTGCTTATACAGCAAGATAATGGGTTGATATCATGACTTTATTCATGCTGGTTACGTCATATCATGATCACCAAAACTTTATAATACGTCTTAGCAAACATCATCAGCAGTATAAACTTATTTATTCTACATGAAAGAGGCATTTGATGATGATAATGAGTCTGGAACTAATTAGAAGAAACAAAGAAATTACAAGAGAAATAGATGCAAAAACAATTAAACTCTATTTTCTTCCCAAACCAAATTTTCCGCTCAGAAATGCTAATCACCTAGAAACTGAAAAAAAAAACTCCGCAAACCATAATATGCTTTATTATGCTTATTGTGAGTTAAAAAGAATTCTTAATTCACCCCTCTGTAAGTTCATTTGATAATTTTTGGGTCTTGGCGTCGGAGTAATCAACCGTAGAATGATTACTATTACATAGATGGAATCGTTAAGGATATAGGAAGTATCATATAATTAAACTGACATCAAATATAATTCTTGTTATATGCGATTAATGCGATTATAAGATTTATAGCGTGATTAAGGGTATAAGCAGTCATATATGGTATGGTTTTCTATGTATGGAATGTATGGTCTTTTATAATAGCTATTTCCATACATGTGGATTTACGTCCATGTGATTTGACCTATCAATTTTACATAGCATTGGTGTAAACTAATATATTTTATTTTTTTATTTAAAATAATTGTATTTTAGTTTTATTATCGAATTTATTTATACGATCTGATGCTATTTTTGATACTTTTATTCGCAAAAAAATATATATATATCATTTCATTCTCCTGAGATGCTAATTATATACATGATGGATAATCTTTAGCAGTAGATAATAAATTTATTTATATATTTTTAAGCTAAGTAACTTGAGTCTATTTGCTATCTTTAGCTTGAAGATTACTAGGATGATAAAATTTATAAACAGTTATTTATATATTTTGTATTATAACTTTATTAAGCAAATCTGAAATTTTATTTATATTTTTATAATAATCTCTTATCTTCTACATTGCAATTAATAAAGCAGTTGATTTTTTTTATTGTAAAATAATGGTCTATTAAACCAGCTCTGTTAAAGCTAATGCCTCTGGCAAAAATAATGAGTGTTTCAAAATGAAATGTGCATGTGATTTATTATATATATAATATATTTTAATGCAATTATCAATTTTTTTTTACAACTCTTATTTTCTAAAAAAAAAACCTAATAAATAATACTTATTAAATTTGCGTAAATAACTTTTATATTACCATATATTATAAGTCACAATATCCCAGGTATCTTGCAAATTTCAAAAGGTTAATCTTATACTACTAAGTTTATAACTCAAATTTTTACTATAAATAAAAACTTGCATTACAATTAGAAAAATATTTGTATATAATTTCTAAATAAAATTAGATTCTTAAAATAATATTATTAATAGAAAATAAAATCTTTTTTAATACAAAAAAAAAAAGATACTATGCATAGAAGGGTACTATAGCTTATGATATATAATATATTATTTAATAATTTATTTATATAATAAAATAAATACTTATAATTCATTCTTTTTGTTATATATATAATTATTTTACTAATTATATAAAAAATTTGCATAATTATAACTAGTAAAAATAAAAATAAAATTTATTTAAATTGATTATTAATATATTTAAATATTTAATAATTTTCTTGTAACTTTTTTTAATAAAATTTTATTTTACAAATAATTTTCATTTATATTATTTCTTTTAATACTAGGGAAATAGAAACTGTTAAAAAGTTTGAATTCTGAAGTATTATTTCAATTTATTAAATAAATTATAGTATAAATATAACAATAAAATATAATAAAAATAAAATATAATACAAAAGAAAGTTTAATAAAATATAATAATAAAAAATATAACAAAAAAAATATAATAATACATAACAGTCATTGGTTATTTCTGAAATTATGTGAGTCAAATGAATTTACTAATTAAATATGCAGGTAATGCAGCTTATTGATCATTTTTTTTTCACTATAATTAATTAGTAAAAACATAAATTTTAGGATTTTTTGTCATATGCAAACTTTAATTTTTATCTAATAATATATGCATAATTTTTTTTTTTTACTCTCTAAGTTAAGATCAATATATTGATATAATTTTTTCTAGTTATTTATTAACAAAAAGTCAGAAGAATTTCTTCATAAAATTGGGCATTTTTATTAAACTTAAACTTATGAATCTTAGAATGGAGAACTTTACAAACAATATAAACAAACCTAATTTTCAATATTATAATATTGATAACCTTAATTTTATAAAGAAAAAATATGTTTCTGACTTTAATAATATTAATAATGACAAGTACATTAAGTTAGATGATATTAATAAGAGTTTAAATGATTTAATAAGTGAGAAGAACATGTTTGAAGATAATAATACTGGTTTAAATGCTAAGAAATATTTAAATAATCTTAATTTTTTTAATTAAATATAGATACTTTTTAATTAACCTATCAACTTTTAACTATTTTAAATAAGACTGATAATATAGATAATTTTATATTAGAATTAGATAGTAATTTTGATAACGAATCTGTAGTTTTTATAGCAATAGATATTACTAATGAAGTTTAATTAATTGAAATTTCTGAACCAATGAAATTAATTAAATTTACAATGTGTATTTTAATTAATAATTTTAATAGAAAAATTCATTTCTATGGAAGTTTACAAAATTTACATTGTATGAAAAATATTTTTGGAACTTGAGAAATTGATAGTGAAATAGTTCATAGGGTAAATAATAATTTGGCTTCATTGGAAGTTTATTATTCACATCAAATGTATAATCAAACTAAATTATATGTAAAAAATGCAAAAGGAACTAAAGATTTTTCTTTGGATTTTATTAGTAATAGAAGATGATTTTTTTATAATATTAATAAAATCTTTTATACTCATGAAAAATAGTGTAATTAACATTTTTAGATATTAGTTAGTTAAAATTTACAAATTCCTTGCTATAATCAATATTATTGTACTTCTTTAACTAAAATTTATTCAAGTTTATCTAATAAAAAAGTATATTATGTATGTATTTCTTGTTATGAAAAATATAGTAGACATATTTATCAAAGATTTGGGATAAAAGAAAAAGTTAATCAGAATTGTCAAAAAAATTCTTCTCCCAAAAATAATGTTACAAAATCTTTTTATTTAATAACTAATTAGTTGTTTTATGTTGCTGAATATGAATCTTCCAATTTCTAAGAGCAATTATCTCATGAATCAATAAATCTTTTACTACTTTTACTTTTCTTACAAAAAATTAATTATAAATCACAAACATTTATTTCTTCTTTTGTTGAAAAATTGAAACTCTCAGATACATCTAATTCTTTTATTATTAGAGTTGCTTTAAATTAAATAAACTAGATTTTTTTAATTTGAATACAAAAAGTTTAATAAAAAAAAAGTTTTGAATTTAGTCAAGGAATGGCAAAATTATATTAAAAAATAGAAAAATTATTAGTAATAATAAAAAATTGTTAAAAATACAGATTCCTTTAATTAAGCATCATAATGCATTTCCTCTTTTACTTTTTAAATTTTTTTTAGGTTTAATAAATAAATACATTACAATTGTCAAAATTTAAAGAAGTTAATAAAAAAAAACAATCTTATGATAAACTTATTATTTCTTTTGATCTAAATAGTACTATTGAAACTAGAATTTTTCTTATATCTATAATTTTTTGTATTGCTTTTTCTGGCCTTCAACTTTGGCTTTTAACTATACTTACTTCATTTATAAAAAACCAAAACTTATTATTCTTCTTCAACAACTACTTACAATAATTCATGCAGTTGAACATACTTAAAGACATGAACGTAAATTAGAAAATAAAAGAATAATAATAGCAAATTCTTATAAAAAACTTTGGGCAGATAACAATATTTGAAATATTAGAGTTATTGATAATATAGATTTTAAGAAAAAGATTTTTGCTTATTCAAACATTTTTGATCAAACAAGAAATACAAAACATATAATATTATATATAGTATTTTAATATTAAATACTTAATTTATTTTTAGCTCTTTTAAGTAATATTCTGATATTTTAATCTTAAAACTTTAGGGTAATAATATTAAATCTCAATAATTTATTCTTAATTTTCATCAAATTTTTAAAGATTTTTTACAATTTTTAGATTCAGAAAATTCTTTTAAATATTCTCAAAATTTTGATTTACCTGATATATATCAACAAATTATTAATAAATAGTACAGAATTGAAATGTCATTACCATTAGCTAATGTGGTTATTTTGAAAGCTGAAATAAATTAAATTCAAATAAAAGAATATTTGAAGCATATGATATGTTTTTACAAGATTTTAATTTAGATAATAATAAATATATAGATATATAGTCATCTCTTCATACAATCACCTCCTTTATATATAGTCACAATTTCCTTTAAACATATCATTTGTCAATCCTAATTTTATTATATATAAAATTTCTTCTTTATAGTTATAAATACCTTATAATCACTATCATATATACCAAATTACTATTTTAATTAAATAGTCAGTAATCATTATAGTTGTAGCCGAAATTATTTTAGTATTATGGAAATTCGTAATTATGTAATTCTGTAATTATTTAAAAGTAATTAATAATTAATTTTGGGTTCCGTAATTAATTTCGTATTACGAAAATATTTGGCCAGAATTAACCTTAATTTTGGCTGAATTATATATAGAAAATTTAATAAATAATAACTCAGCATCTAGTGATCCATTTTGGATGATTTTACCACCATTTGATTCGTCTCGATATGACGATTCTAATGGTGGTAAATCATTTAAATCTAATCATTAAATCTTACTCTGACTTCAATAAACTTTAAATGTTTATAGTATTTTAACTTCGTCAATATCGAAGCTAGAGAAATGAAACATATACCATTAGATTCGTCTCAATGAGAAAAATTTAATGGTGGTAAAATCAATAAAATCGGATCACTAGATCGCGAGAAAATGTCAAATTCGCATTGTTACACAAAACGTAATTAATTACGGAATTACGTAATTAATTACGATTATGGAATTTCGGATTTGGCAATTGAATTTCAGAAATAACTATAGTAATCATATAAAAAATTTCTTATTTATAATTACCAGCTAATTATATTAGTATAATATGAACTTATAAAAAAGCATAAATTTATACTTTAAATCAAATAATTAAAATTTCAAAAAGATTCTAATTTTCGGTTTTTTTTTAATTTGTTAGAATCAAAAAATATTAATAATTTATCATTCTGTGATTATAAGAGGATAAAACTAGCTTGTTGGAATTATTTTATTAAGATGCATTTAATGATAGTAAAATCACATTTCTAGTATCATGCCAATAGATGAAAATCTAATTTTTCAAAAAAAAGAAAACCTAAAATCTTATTTACTAGTGCTAAAGATGCAGTTTTATTACCATTAGATGCATCTCAATAAGATGATTCTAATAAGCTATATTTTGTCCTTTTATAATTACAGGATAATGAATTATTAATTAATGATCTATTTAAAAATCAGAAAAATTAATTAATAAAATCTGGAAAAATCAAATATGAAAAAAATTGGATTAGTACTTGAATTTTCTTCTTTAAAAAGCCACATAATACAAATTTTCTTTTTGGTGGGAAGTATAATTTCAGTTTTTGAAATTTGTATATCATCACATACCTAATCATATGAGATATAAATTATATGTCTTTATTATAGAAGAATCTGAAATTTCAGGATTTCCAAAAAAAATATAGTAAATACAATAATAAAATCTCCTAATTTTTAATATAATCAGTCTTCAATTCTTATATAAATTATGAATTAAAGAGACATTATGATCCTCATGATTACTTATTTAGGATAGTGTTTAATTAGTACTGTTAAATATATGGTAAAAGAGATTCTTGCATTTTTTGGTTTAATATATAAAATAATATATATAATTATTTCTAATTGGCATTAATTAAAATTAACAATTTTTTCTGATTATTACACAGATTACAAATTAATATTTTTTAATTCTGACTAATTAGAAAAAACTGAAAATTGGAACTAAACTGGACTGTTTAGAACTCTACAAGTAATACAAATTATAAAAATTCTTTAAATAAAGTAATATTAATATATAACTATTTATAAATAATTATTCTAGCTAATATATAATGAAATTTCTATAAGATTCCTATCTTTTTATTATTTTTTTTTTGTTAAAATGTAAATTTTTTTTTTTTAAAAAAATTTGTAATTTTAAATAATTATCATTATTAATATTAGTAATATTTTTAAAAAAATTATATATAAAATAAAATTATAATCATATTAATATTAAATTTCATATACTGTACATGTGATTATAAAACAGAAATTTTGCTATAAACATACTTCTTTATAGTTACAGTATTTACTGGTCTATATTGAAACTTATATATATACTAGAATAATTTTTAGTCAGTGATATACATGTAAAGATATATGCAGTATTCTTATTACAATTTTTTTAGAATTTAGAATTTTTAATTTGGTAGCAACTTTGAAAATTAAATTTCTAGATAAATTGAAAGCAATAGTTGATTATCAATCATCTATTTGTAAAGTATTAAAAATAATTTGGTTTATAGTAGAAGTTGCAATTCATATTTATTTAAAAAAAATATAATAAAACAATTAAACAAATAATTTTTGGATCGTTAGGAATTGGTTTATTTTGAGAAGGAATCTATTAGGGTGGTCATGATATATGCTAGAGGAATGTAATCAGTAAGGAGTGACAAGGTACTTGGTAATGGGCTTCAGATTAGATAGTATAAGCAGTCAGTTTGATTCATTTGAAGTATCTGTTAGGATAATCAGGTACTGGTCTTGGTAGAGAAGTTGTAGAGGTAGAAGTAGATTTAGTTTCTTTTTATTTTTAGTTTTAGTATTTTAGATAATTCCTTTCTTTTTGAATATTGGTACTAATAACTGGCATTTATAATTCTTCTTAAAACATTTCATACTAGTTCAGAAATCCATTCATAAGTATTGGTATCTTTTGTTCTGAAGGTTAGTACTAACATCTGATCTCTATAATTTTATTAATATTTCATACTAGTTTGAAGATCCAAAAGTATTGAGAGGAGATTCAAGTGAACTGGACAAAAGATATTCATTTTGAGGGAAGATTTGGAAAGACTGATTGGAAGGTTTTTATTTTGATACTAGTACTGGGATATGGGAGAGAATCAAAGCATATTAACTATCTAAGAAGGATCTTGTTTTAGTTTTCACTCTGAGGACTCATATTACATAAATGTGATGAGTGATACTTTTCTTTTAGAGGGTATATATATGATACTTACTGTATATCACTTTTGTATTCTGTTTATATATACAGAAGTACTAAATTTATTTCAATAAAGTTGGTTAGTATTTCATCTTGTCTTTAAAAAAAAAATTAACCGAATAATAGATAAAAATAATAATTTATTAAAAACTTAGTTTCTTTATTTTAAATAAACTGAATGGTAAAAAGCACATCAAATTAAAATTAAAATAGAAAATTTTGAAATGCAATATAAATTTCTTTCTGCTTTTGTACTGCTTTTTCTTGTATTTAATAAACTTAATTATGCTTTATTAGTTACTTTTTTTTTGGCTTATTCGGCAAAATATTCTGAGCTAAAAGAATTATTAAAACATGCTTGTTCAATTAATATTAGTTGAGAAAAGTATTTTTTTGCATTTAATAAAGCTTTAAAAATCTTTGACATTAAATATGTTAAACAAAATATATCAGAAAATCCAATTAATACAGAATAGTTCAAAAATCAAATCAAAGCTATTTAAAGTAAAAAAGATCAAATTAATCTATTTTTATTTGAATCTTTAAATGATAATGTTACATATCAAGACGATTGAGTAGTAAAATCTTGTAAAGAAACTACTTAAAATATAATAAATTAATTTATTATAGCATTTGACAATTCAATAAATAACTTTCTTTTTTAAGATATTTCTGGATTATCTAATATGATCACAGAATATATATCTGAAGGTTGGATCAAATTATTTAATTATTATTCAGTAAGAGAAGAATAACTCAATGATATATTAAAACAAGATATTTTAAAAAGTAAAAAGCAAGTTATAACAGGTAGAAAAGTAAAAAATATTGGACATTATATAATAGCAAATATGAAAAAATCTTATAAAAATAATAGGAGTTATAGCAAAAGTAAAATTCAAAATAAAGAAAGAGACTAACATGAATTATCATCAAATATAATTACAAATCAATCTTTAAATTCAAATACTTTTATTTTTTAACCTATTTTATTAATAATTTACAATATTCTTTCAATATGCTTCCTAATCCCAATAATTCTTTTGGTTAAAATATTAATATTTTAAATAATACTTATACAATATTCAATTAAATTCTTAGGAACAAATATTCCTTTACAATCTAATTCCAATGCAGAAATTCAGTTTCTTCTCAATAATACATAAATTACATATTCTTCTTTAGATCTAATTGAAAATTTCTGTTTATCAAAATGTGCCAAGAGAACAATCCATACCTAAAAATTACCATTTTTAGAATTACTAGTAAATAATACAAGCAAAAAAAAATATTAATAATGTTATTTAATAATTGAATAATTGGAATATAACAAATAATCACTTTAAAAATGTGAGATAAACAATATGTAATAAAATGAGTATAAACATAAATCCATAAAAATCACTTAATAAGAGAGAAATAAGAGTGAAACAACCAAGTCTAAAAAATATATATATATTATAAGCTTAATTAAAGTTTACTATTTTCAATAAAGAAAATTTACATTTTTAGCTATTACTCAATAATGTATATATAAACTTCAGATAAAAATTAATAATAATACAACTATATTAATGGTTAACACTTCATGTAAAAAACTTTTGAAAAGAATAAATATTGATAAAAGAATTTTAGTTTAAAAGTCAAAAAATCATAGAAAAGCCTTATATATTAAAATATTTAAAAAAATGAGATATTCTAATAAAATTAGTATTATTTGAAAGTTTAAATATCATACTTTTAGTATATTATAAAAAAGTTTTATTTTCTTGAAGGGTTTGGTCTTTTTTGAACTTATGAAAATTGTTAATTTTTAGTAGTATAAGATTCTTAATTAGTAATTGACATTATACTAGAAATAACTAGTAACTATTATTTAAAGTAAGTTTCAAATTCATAGAAGTAGAAATATGATTAAATAATGAAGTGATTAAAGTAAGGTTTAATTGGCAGTTCTTAAGTGAAATATATATAATATCTCTTATCAATCCTAAGGTATTAAGATAAACTGAAAAATTAGTAAATTGCATTTCTTTGATAATATGATATAGAGGTTTGAATAATATTAGATACAAGTGATATATAATATAATTAGCTATATATAGTTTTAAAGAGACTTAGTTTGTGTTTATAAATAGTAAGAAGAGATAAAAAGATTGAGTGAAGTTGGATATCAAATAGCAAAATATGTTAAAAATGATACTGCAGATATAAAATTAATATTTTATTATTAATGTAAATAAATTATCTTATAATGAGTCTTTTATATTTAATTAAATTACTAGCAATTTCTATATTGATACATGTTTGATTATTGCTAATGAATTACTCATTAAGTATTCTTTCAGAAAGGGTATCATCTAATGCTTGGATTGTAACTTTTTTTGCATCACTACCTATGATTATGTTTAATTAATCCTTTAATGGAGTCAGATTGAAGACTAAATAATAAGAATTTCTTGCTATTGATTTTTATATTATTTATATTAAAAAATTTGTTGGAAGTATCAATTGTATTTTAGAGATTCTTTTTTGAGTATCCTATTTATTATATATTATCAGCAAATGTGATGAATACTATTCAAATTGTGGGTAAAGAATTAATCAGAAGCTGGCTATTATGCATGAGATGAGTAATTTTAAGTAAATACTTTCTGTTAATAGATTATTGGATTTTGCAAAGTAAAAAATCATAAAAAATGCATTATAGTAATAGAAATATTTTATTTAATATATTAAATATAAGGAAATTTGTATTTTACGCATCCTATATAAAATATATCCCAGCGGAGTTAGAGTTAGATTAGTATTATATTAGTATTAGGTTAGGGTTAGATTAGAGTTATATTAGATTAGAATTAGGGATTAGAGTTAAATATCATCTTGTATCATACCTACTATGTTTAATTTTTATCACTTATTTTTTGAACTTAGTTTTTTTTTGGTATGAAAACCTATTTATTACCATTATATATCACATGATATACTCTGTATGGGTGCACAAAAAATAAAAACCCTAAATATAATTATAAACTTATAATCAATATGATAAAATTAATAAAAAATATAAATATAATTATATAATTAGAAATAAATAAATAATAACTTTAAAAAAATAAATTCTATTATTTTATTTATAATTTTATTAAATTAAAAATAAAATAAAATAATTAAAATTAAAATTTAAATAAATTTATATAAATTAAAATAAATTTATATAAATTAAAATAAATTTATTATTTTTAAAAATTAAGAAAAAGGTAATTTATCACTATGATGATGCATCTCCATCCTGTCTAATTTATTATATCACGTGACTTATACTATATAATAATTTATTATCCCCACATCACACTGTAGTTTTCCATTTTTACTATTTATTCTAGGAATTTAGAATTTTTTCAGTATGATAAATATTATTTGTTACATATTATTTATCACATGTTTAATTTTGCCCAAATTTTATAATGCTGGCTAAAATATCCATATTTGATATTAGGTAACATTACACAATCCAAAAAGATAATTTTATTTTTTTCAAAAATTAAAATTTTGGGTTATGCAAGATTTTCAAAAAGACAATTTTAGTGCAAATCATTTAATTCCAGCTGGAATTATGAATCACATGATACTGGCGATGCATTGTCATGGTAGAGATTGGAATTGATTCAATCAAAAATCAAATCTCAAAATGATTTAATTTATCAAGTTATATTATTTATGTAACATCTAAGGGCTGGAATTAATTCCAAAAAAAATTGATTCTAATAGTAAATTAATTGAATTGAATTGAATTAAATTCCATTTTTTACATAATAATCAATCTGATTCCAAAGTAATTTTTAATAGTACCTAAATGCTGATTATTTTGTTAGAATTAGAACTTGTTTGGAGTTGACTTGAACTATTTATGAGAAAAAATTTAGATATTCAATTGAATCATTTCCAATCCTTATACTATATAACGATAAATTACAAAATCTAAAAATTAATACTAGTATTTAATTTCTAAAAATTTTTTTAAATTTTATACTAATTAAAAAATCCTATATAATTAAATTTTGATATAGTGAACTCTTAATATAATGAATTTTACCTAATATTACTGATCAAAAACTGATATATCTTACAGATATCTTATAAATATCGGGTACCCAAAATGCAAAAAATCTGCTATACATCAGGTACCTAATATGTATACTATAGAATTAAAAAATACAATTTATTAATTATCTCGCTATCCAGTGATCATAAAAAGATGAAATATAGCTCATTTGATTTGCCTCACTGAGACGTATCGAATGGTACTAATTTCGCATTTCTAGATATAATAGATGCTGAGATATTTGATAAATCATAAAAAAACAAATAAAAAATGCCAATTTGTCAAATATCTCGATATTTAACATATTTAGAAATGCAAAATTAGTAGCATTTAAAGGTATGCTCTAGTGAAATCCGTTCAATCTATCATTCATTTTTAAACAGATTGGATAATCCAGATTAAGGAATGAACGGATTTCAGATAATCCAGATGGATCCGTTGGTCATTGGATAATACTGGATTGATCAGATATTACACAGATGACTGGATTGACTGGATTGATCAGATAATCTGGTCAAATCCAGTATTTTTTTTTATTTTTTTTTGTTTTTTAGAGGTTTTTTTTTATTTTAATACACAAGAATGTTTATTAACGTTCTTTTTTATTCTTTTATGTAGGAATGAACACTTCGGCTCAGCTCCTGAAGGTAAATAGGGTAAAAAGAGGGTAGTGAAGTATTTTTTTATTAAACTTTAACACAAGAACGTTGCTAATGTTCTTTTTTTTTCTTTTTTTTAGGAACGAACATT
>QKYT01000263.1:115765-149192 GCA_003550305.1 Glomus cerebriforme
GGGGGTGGTTATTAAACTTTAATATAAGAATATTGTTAACATTCTTTTTTTTTCTTTTTTGTAGGAATAAACTCTTCAGCTCAGCTCCTGAAGGTAAATGGGGTAAATGGGATAAATGGGAAGGTGTTTTTTTTTTATTTTATTATATAAGAACGTTACTAACGTTCTTTTTTTTCTTTTTGTAGGAGTGACTCTTCACTCACCTTCAATTACAATATGTAAAAAATCTGGTAAATCCAGTGAATTTGGTGATATAAATGAATCATCAGATTGACCAGATATCCGTTGAACTATCTGGTCAATCCAGTGGTATGAACAGATCAATCTGAATTTGATCAATTTTTGGATGGATGACCGGATATTCAGATTGACCAGATTTTGGAGCATACCTCTAGTACCATTTGATACGTCTTAGTAAGACGAATCGAATGAGCTATATTTCATCTTTTTATAATTATTGGATAGCGAAATAATTAATAAATTGTATTTTTTAATTCTATAGTATACATATTGGGTATCCAATGTATAGCAGATTTTCTGCATTTTGTGTACCCGATATTTATAAGATATCTGTAAGATATATCAGTTTTTGACTAGTGTATGTGATCTTTAATTAATTAAATTTATTAAAATTCTCTCATTATAATAAACTAACCAATTAAAATCTTTAAAAAATTTATTATAATCCTATAGTAAAGTTAAGCTAGAGTTTATTATATCAAGAGTTGACTATATATTAAAAAAAATATACAGTAAAATTCAGTTTAATAAATCCTTAGTTTACTAGAATTGGTCTTATATCAGAATTTTTTTTAAAATCTTTCTAATATACTAGAACTTATTAGTAAAATCTTAGTATTTATTATAATAGATTAAATGAATTAAATTTTAAATTAGTTATAGTAAAAATTATTTGGTTTATTATAATTACATGATAATATATATATAAATAAATTAATAAAATTGGGTTTATATAATACAAATAATCTTTATACTTGATAATCTTTTTTTTAAAAATTTTTTTTTTGTTTTTTTTTTATATTTTTATCTATGTAAAAATGAGAAAAGTTAAAAATAATTTAAATAATCCTTAAAATAAAAAAGAAAATATTTAATATTTGCTTAAAAAAAAGAATTTTATGAAAAATAATAAGTTCTAATACTTACTGGTATTTAACTAGCAAAAGAATATGAAATTTCTGATAGTACAGTTCTGATATTTTAAAGAAATCTGAATATTGACTTTCTGTTAATACTATTTTACCAAATACAAATAAATTTCATAAATAAACTAGTTATTATTTACAAATAGAAAAAGAAATAAGCAAGCAAAAGTAAAGTAAAGTAGATGATTTTTTTTAGTAAATATTTTTTAATAAAATTTTTTAAAAATAAAGATTTATTATAAATTATAAATATATAAAAATTCAGTATAATAGAATTTCAAATAATATTATTATAAATTTCAGTATACTAAAAAATTTGCTATAATGAATTACCTGATTTAACAGAACTTTTTGCTAGAACTGATAGTTCTATTAAACTAAATTTCAAAAAAAAAAATTAAAATTTAGTATATATCTTTAATAGTAATAGCTATTAAAACTTAAATAAAAGAAATTCTTTAGAAAAGTTAATTTAATAGTAAAAATAAAAAAAATAATTGCTTTTTACAAGAAAACTTCAGTTATTTTTCTAAACTATATATTAGATTAATTATATAATATATATATTAAATCTGATATTATAAAAGTTAAATAATTTTAAATAATTTGTATTTAACATGAGTATATTAATTGAATCAATATATTATAATAATATTTTAATTTAAGATTTTTTATTTAATATTTAAGAAATAAAAAAAAAAAAAAAAATTTTTTTAAAAAAAAAATTTATTAAAAAATTAAATGAAATTTGTTTTATTTTTATTTAGTATTATTTAATTCAAATAAAAATTACAAATCTATATAATTAAAAATATTTGTGTGTAACTGTAACGTTTAGATTAACTGTATAAATAAATGGTTTAAAGTTGTGTAACCTAATCACGTTGCGTTATACAAAGTCCAAAAAAGGAAATTTATATGCATACACATAATTCTGGCCGGTCATTCTTTTTATAAATAGCATTATTTTTTTTATCTATTTAAAATTAAATATATAAAAAAAGAAAATTTTCTAGGGAAATTCCTTCTTCTAGTAATATGATTATATCATATAATTCTAATATTAGTTTCACTTTCAATTCTACTGATCTGGATCCTGCTGGTGGCTATTATCTAAACAATACTACACTAATTATACTATTAAAAGAGTGAATATATACTTAGGATTTTGCTTCACAAATTTTAAGTATATTACTCAAATCTGGCTACCATCAGTATAGCTTAAAATATTTCAAATGCAAAAATAAAACAATTTAGTGATTTAAAATGTTTAAACTTTTTATTTAATGTAATTTATATTAACAATACAATATTACAATAAACAATCTATGCAATGCAAAGAATTCTATAAAATTAATAAATACTAATAAGTAAACATTGCAAATTCTAATTCTTGTTGAATTTGCATATTGTTCTAATATGACCTTTTTTTCACATTTTTGACATGTTTTCCAATTATCTTTTTTATTTGTTTCATTAATACTATCACTTGCATTATCAATTACATTAACATTTTGGTTGTTATTATTTAATGGTTGTAAATGTTAACATTTTCTAATATGTTGTTCTTGGATCTCAACAAAACTCTTTGCCCTTCTTACTGGTCTTCCTTTTCTTGCAGTAATTATAAGATTCTTGATATTAAACTCATTTTCTACTATATTAAAATCTGAATTTAGATTTCCTTATTTATCTAATATAAATCCATGACAAATACCTATAAACTTATTATAAGAATTAGTGGCAATATCAAGTACTTCCATATCAATCCACATAATTGATATTCACCTTCAAGTTTCAGGTTGGGACAAAGAAGTATTAAAATCAGTCAACGTTGGTTCCAGAAGGAATATTTGTATGACAAGAAAAAAAATGTATAAAGAGAGTTATGTCAAAAAGCATGTGAATAAAAAGTATATAATAGTTTATTTTATCATAATAAATCATAAATCACATGGAATTTGGAGGAGTAATTTTACCACCGGTTAAATGTAGTTATTTTCATAAAAAAATATTTTTTTTTATATCCATTTTACCTATTTATAAACGATAAAAATAAGTAAAAAAATTTTTTTTTAAAGAATTGAAAAAAAATTAGTTATAATATAAAACTGAGAAGTTTAGAAATTAAAGTTATTCAATTTAGATATATAATTTTTGATTTAACTTTGTCACGTCTACTTATCAATTTTATGAATTGCTTACATCATTATCATTCAAACATTTCTTGTATTGATATATCTTTTAAATTATCCTTATTTCTTAAAAATGCAATGCACTTTATTTATTTCGAGATGAATAAAATTTATAAGGATATAAGTATTATTTATTTTCAAATAGTCCTTAAATATATAATTTGCGATTTTTTTATATCGTATATGATAAAAAAAAAATTATATTAATCATGATTTATAATTACCATAAAAAAATAAAAACATTTATTTAAAATATATATAACCTAATAACATAACAAGAATAGTATAAATTGTTAATCAGGAACTTGAGCAAGCTTGTTGAATTTGTGGTGGTGAGCTTTTGAATGATCAACAGCAAGTGTTAATTGTTTAAGATCTTTTTTAGTAACTCTACGACCTTCATTACCCATTTCATCTAGTTCATCTGAAACATCCATTAATTTATTTCCATAATCATTTAAGATATCTCTCAACCTCTGTAAATGACCAACAATAATAATTGATTCAGACAAAACTTTATCAACATCGGCAAGTTCTTTCTTAGCTCTAACAATATCAGCAGAATGCTTTGTATTATTACTATATTTATCAGCCGCTCCTAATCCATTTTTAATGTCATCATTAATATCAGATCTAATTTTCATTGCATCAAGTATATGGTTATGACCTTTCTCAACCAATAGCCTAAGTTCTTTGATTTTTTTCACTAGTATATCTAACCTCTCTTTAATGTAACTTGCATCATCTTGTCGCATATAATTTGATTTGCTGTTTAGTCGTTGTTTTATTGCTCCAATTTCTATATCAAATGATGTTTGTAGTGATGAACCTTTACTATACATTTTTTGTAATAATATACCTGCTTCCCTTATTTCTTTCCCTATATCACGTAATCCTGTTGCTATACTGTTACCATAAGACTTAAATGTTAGACTTCTTTCAAGCGTATTTGCTGCTACACGACATTTTACTGTATGTTCCGATATTGTACTTACGGCTATACATGAAGTTGGGTTAATTATACATGAAAATAAATTTTTTTTTGGGTGAATGTATTTTTAAATTACCTGGAAGTTCAACATTGTTCATTTCTTCAAAAATATTATTCGTTATATCAGCAATTTTTCGGAAGGGAGAAGGTTTTTTCTATTTATAAAAAAAACATTATTAAAATTGTTAAAACTATTTAAAATATCGTAATACATCAATGACTTACGTTAGTTACGTAAATATCGTAAATAAAGTATTTAATAAACACAAGAACAAAAACTGAAAGGGCGGCATATTTAAAAATTTTATAAAAAGAAATGACCGGATGATATGTGTCAGTCATTCTAACAACTTTAATATTAGGACTTTTTAATAAAGTATCATCTTCTTGTTGTTGATTTGGTCGTCGTCTTTCGCGAATTTGTTGATTCTCAACTTGAACCTTATTCTAAAAATAATTAAATAAATAAATAATAATTTATATATAAGTTTTTTATGTTTAAATTTGTTGTGATTTTTATATTTGTCAACAAACCTTTTCTGATTCATTCGTAATTGCGTACTAATGGTTTTTGAATCAATAATTTAATATTTTTAAATCTAATATGAATTATTAAATGTTACGATATACATACCGGATCTAATACATTGGATATGTAATTTTGATTAGAAGAATCGTTTTTCAATTCATTAAAATGAATTTCCGGCTGAACTGGTTCATAATCTTCCTAAAAAAAAAAAGTTTGAAATAATTCGAATTGTAAATTCTGTGGTTCAATTCCGGAATGATTTGTTAACAAACCTTTTGATGAATCAATTCTTGAACCAGTTCCTCGGGCTATTAATCAAAAATTTAGTTATTATAAATCAAAAGAGGTATTGCTCATTATATCATAATATTTACCGAATCAACATCATCATCATCATTTGAAGTAGAATTATGTTTAAAAGGACTGCTTTCAAATTCGTTATTATATACGCCAGTGTTTATAGGGTTGATAGACTCAGAATATTTCTAAAAGAAACATAATTCGAGTTATAAGTTTTATTTTTGGAATGATTTTTATATTTATTAACAAATACTACGATATACATACCGGATCAATATCAAATGTGCGAAATTTAGAGGGACTATTTTTTACATCTTCATTATTATGTACATTAGTATCGGCCAGCTGACTGGTTTCATGATTTAACTAGGAAAAAAAACAATATTTCGAATTATAATTTATCGAATTGATTCTTGAATAATACTCGATAACAAACCTTTTCGTTAAAATTTGGAACTATTGCATATCCACTTTGCTAATAATTGAGTTTTTAATCAAAATTTTAGTGTTATTGTGAATTAAAAGGTAAGCAAATACTAAGCTATATATTAAAAATATTTACCGAAAGATCACATTCGCTGGATTTATATATACTAGTGTCATCATTAATCATTTCATATTTATCCTAATAGGTTTGTTTTTCAAAAATTTCAACATTATTTATAAATCGAAAGGAACTGATAGACACACCATACATTAAAAATATTTACCGAATCATTATCATCTTCGTTGGATGTGTAATTATGTTTGGAAGTATTTTCATCATTATGTAAGTTGGTGTCTGCGTGCTGGTTTGGTTCAGCATAATAGTTCTAGAAAAAATTTATAATTAGAATTGACCGTTTTAATTTCGAAGTTATATTTATTAGTAACGAACCTCTTCGGGATGCTTTGGTCTATCATCATTCGAAGTTGTTGGAGAATAGGCTGAAAGATGGAATGACTTATCGTCATTCTGAATTGTCGGAGAATAGCTTGATTTAACATCATTTGAAGTTGTTGGAGAATAATTTGAAGGATTGATTGAATTATCATCATTCAAAATATTTGGAGGATTGGTTTGATCATCGTCATTCGAAGTACTTGAAATATCACCATCATTCGAATTGTTCGAAATGGTTGGTTGTTTATCATTATTCGAAGTACTTGGAATATCATCATCATTCGAAGTATTTGAAATGGTTGTTTGTTTATCGTCATTCGAAGTACTTGGAATATCACCATCATTCGAAGTGTTTGAAATGATTGTTTGTTTATCTTCATTCGAAGTAGGAATATCAACATCATTCGAAGTGTTTGAAATGGTTGTTTGTTTATCTTCATTCGAGGTACTTGGAATATCAACATCATTCGAAGTGTTTGAAATGTTTGTTTGTTTATCACCATTCGAGGTACTTGGGATATCACCATCATTCGAAGTGTTTGAAATGGTTGGTTGCTTATCTTCATTCGAAGTACTTGAAATATCACCGTCATTCGAAGTGTTTGAAATGATTGGTTGCTTATCGTCATTTAAAGTACTTGAAATATCACCGTCATTCGAAGTGTTTGATGAAATGTTTAAAGAATTAATTTGTCTATCCTCATTCGAAATGATAGAAATGTCTGGGGAGCTTGTTTGTTTATCATCATTCACAATTGCTGAAAAGTTTGGAGATTCAGTTTGATTATCGTCATGTAATTCATTCACAATGTCCGGGTTGTTGTCGTCAGTATTTAATGGGTTACTTGACATTTCATCATGTTTCTATATGTTAAATAAATATTCGTTAAAAATAAAAATAAAAACAAAAATAATAATAAAAATAAAAAGAAAAATTCAATTTATAATTTACCGAATTAATATCTAATTCATTAGATATGGGAATAGAGGAAATAGGATCATTTCTTTCAACTTCTTTATTATTTACGTCAATAGTATCTGGTTGACTGGTTTCAGTTTGTATTTCAAGTTCCTGAATAAAAAAAAAGCAATTTAATTTTTCTTGAATTACAAGATTTCTTAAAAAAAAACTCAAAATGAATTTTTTTAACCTTATTTTCATCAATATTTTGTCTAGATTCAGACTCAGACATATTTATAATTGCAAAAAAAATTAAAATGTTTTGCACGATAAAAAACCGCAAATTAGGTTCTATTTAAACTGTCAATAGAATGTCACATGTTACAACCAAATACGGAATCAAAAGGGAAAAAACAAGCTTTTTTGCTGATGACGGTATTCATCTGCGAGGTTAATTTGCACATTAGTGCCATATGTGTCATATATTTTGATAAACCAACTGTGTAACTACAAACAATAGGATTTCGGCATAGTAGAATCGCTCCGGACTTTCACACTTAAATTTTAGTTAACAATTAACTATATTATATATATAAATTTACATAATGTAAATAAAAAAGTTGATAATTAGAAATTTTGAGTTTTCCTATTAAATTTGTAAATGCCAGCTTTCGAATTTTCAACAGCAAGTCTTAAATAATTGAGATCTGTTTTAGTAACTTCAAATATATCATCATATTTACTAATATTATCAAGTTCAACAGAAATATCAACTAATTTATCTTGATAATCCTTCAAAATTTTTTCCAGCTTATCTAAATGATTAGCAGTATTATTTAAATGATCTAAAATATTATTAACAGTTCCAAGTTCCTTTTTAGCTCTCGAAATATCAACCGGATGATAATTATGATTATTATTACTATCAATAATATATTTTTCGGCTTCTCTCAATCCATCAAGTATATATCCTTCAGTATCATGTCTAATATTTTCTGCGATATGTATAGAACTATAAGTTTTTTCAACTAACCGTCTAAAATCTTTAATAATTGTAATTAATATATTTAATCTGTTCTTAAAATATTTTGTTTCACCTTTTTGTAAATAATTGGAATTGGAATCTAATCGATGCATCATTGCTTCGATTTCTATATTAAATGATTTATATACCGATGTACCTTTACTATACATTTTTTGCAATGAATGACCCGCTTCCCTAATTTTATCTCCAAATTCCCGTAATCCTCTTGCAATTTGAATACCATGAGACTCAAATGCCGGACTTCTTTGAATTATGTTTGCCACTCTACGGCATGCTACTGTATGCTCCATGATTGTATTTGGTGCTATTAGTATCATTAAATGAAAGTAGGTTAATTATAAATTATATTTACATGAAAATAATTTTATTTAGATGAATTTATTTTACCTGGAAGTTCAACGCTATTAATTTCTTCAAACATATTATTTGTCGTATCAGCCAAATTTTGGAAAATCGAAGAAGGTAATTTTACATTACGAGATACCTAATTTCAATATAAAAAGATTTATAAGATTCTTTTTTTATTTTGTAATTAATTAAATTAAATGTGAAACATGATAAAATATAAACCTATTAACTTACAAACCAAATTAATATAATCAAACTGATAGTGCATATAATTTTAGTAGAATTATGAAATTTATGCCAAGGTTTTTTATCAATTTTAACATTATTGTTCTTTGTAAATGATGAACTTTGATGGTCATGACTGATTGGTTTTTTTCTTTTTCTAATTTCTTGTATATCAATATCTTGAAATTTGTTATCCTAAAGGAAATGAATTAATGTTGTGCATTAGAGTAAATATTGTTTTGATGGATTGCTGCTTCTGACTTATCATTAAAAAATTCTTTATAACTGACACGAATTTTCGATATAATAACCAACCTTTTCGTTAAAATCTAATTTAGTCATGATTATTTATTAAGAACGTTTATTTTATTTCAAATGAAGTATTAACGTTTATTCTATTTCAAATGAAAAAAGAAACCACGCAATATTGACTCTTTTAACATCAAATTCTCAGGCCCACTTCACAGTTCACATATGGTTAGTATTGGTTACGTAGGAGATGATGTCTTTCACAGTTTCACTATTTAGTTTTAGTCACAGCATATTTTTCATACCATTTTTAATTTCATTTACAAAACATTAACCTAATCATAGTATTATAAATGTAAATGCTCATATCAGATAATCTCGATTAAATTTTGTACTACTATCTGAATTTTGTATAAATTAAAAGATAAAGTCCCCTTTTTTTTGATAATAATCATGACTAATTTAAATTATGAAATAAAAGAACGAAAAAAATATCAGTTTAATTCTGAAAATGATGAAATAGAAAATAATCATCAAGAGTCTTCCAATTATCTTAATTCTAAAAATGATGAAATAAAAAATAAATCTTCTTACCAGTATCAAGCTAAATTGTTGTTATTGTCGTTATTATTATTAAGTTCTCTACTAATTATTGTATGTAATTTTCACTTTCACTTTTGTACTTATTCTACTTATCTTTTGCTTAATTCTTTTCTTTATTGAATTAATGCGGGTAGATATTTGAAGTAAATAAACAAAAGAATCTTGATAATGAATTCACTTATACCACAACGTGTAGCTTTGTTAATGAACTTTCAGGTAAAAATTATAAAAAAAAAGAATTTAAAATGATTAAAATTCTTTCTTAATAATTTACTTTTCATACATTAATTAGATTTGGAACAAGTTCTCAGTTATAGAGTGTCATATCGTCGTGTTGCTAATATGGTAGAAAAAAGTCCAGCATTTAAGTCACATTCCACACAAATATCAGAAGGATTACGAGGTTTTTGTGATAAATTATTAAATGCAAGTTTAAATATAATAAAAATGTATCAAGAAGGAATACAATTATTTAAATTCTATGATGAAGAATTTAAATTAATTAAGGATCGATTTTTTTTAGATTCATCTTATAGAGAAGGTGATGTAAGATACTTTTTCGAGAAAATAAATAACATATTAATTAAATTTCAACATTTTAATCAATTAGTTAAACAAACGAATTCTTTCATAGATTCTTTGGAATATAACAGACATATGATTGAATCTTATGTTAATATTGGATTAAGAGATGCACAAAAATTTATTATAAAAAATGATAATGGATATCCATCAGATAGTACAGTGGAATCAACTATTGCTAGAGAAGAAATCAAACATATTAAAAATGTTCTAATTGATTTATATAATACTGCTATTTATTTGGATAAATTGAAAAAAATTCTAATGGTTTATGAAGAAAGTTTATTAGATGCCTCTTTGACATTTAGAAATACTGTTGAGGATGGTATACTTGAAATGTCTGCACAAGATATAAAATATCTTGAATATTCTGTTGAATATTTAAAATCAATTCATTATCAGTTTATTCGAGAATAGTAAAAATATTATTGAAAGATAATCAAATTTGCGTGACACCGTAACGAGTTATTACATTGATTAATAAGAATAAATAGAGAGAGAACAAAATATTGGTATAGCATAACTATCATAACTATATAAGATAAATAAATCCATGAATTAATTTAACCTAAAATAATAGTCTTTTTTTTTATTTCGCATTTTCTTTATTTTCTTCTTTAATTTTTTTTTTATTAAGGACTATTTCAGAAGTGATAGCTTTTATATCTTTAAACTTCTTTTTCTTCTCTCCTTTAGTTTGTTTAGGTAATCCAAATTGATCAACAAGAGTTTTGTCATAAATTTTAGTAATATTTTGTTCATAAGGATGTTCTTCGCCAGGAAAAACATATAATCTGCTTAATCGAACATCCCTTAATCTATTTTTTGGTAACATTCCTGAAACTGCTTTCCTAATGATCTAGAAAAATTAATGTTTTACGCGATTAAATTACATAAAGAACGGGAAAAATTAATTTAAGAGAAAAAAGTGAAAGATTATAATACTTCATTAGGATCTTTTTCTTGTAAATCTTTATATTTAATTTCTTTTAAACCTCCAGGATAACCTGTATGATGTCTATATAATTTTTGCTCGGCTTTTTTACCAGTTACTCTTACTTCTTTTGAATTAATTACTACAACAAAATCTCCACAATCGGCTATTTATTATTTAAACAAAAATTTAATTAAAATTTTTGTCTCAAGACTTACAATGCAAAACAATAAATTTTTTCATAATAATTACATGCAGGATCGAAAATGGGTTTATGTTTTCCCATTAAAGTAGTTGCAATACCGGTACACATACGACCTAATATTCTTTGTCTTGCGTCAACTAAATGCCATACTCTAGCATAAGCTAATGCTGTCTAAAAAAGCAAGTTAACATGGTTAACGTAAAATAATATATTTTTTTTAAAAAAATATATATATATAAATTAATAAAATATGGTACATTTCCGATGGCTTGAGACATCGTTATTAAAGGAATGAAATTTCTCAATCTAATTCACCGAAAAATATGGACGTCGTCCTATTGGCTGTTGATTATCAGATAACTTTTGTACTATATATTATAATGGAATTTGATTTTTGATCAAAATCTTCCTCTCCATTTCTTATTTTTTTTCAACAAAATAATAATAATAAAAAACGATGGTAGCGACTTTAACTCTTCCACCAAATGACATAACAACTAAATTAGTTTACCATTATTCAGTCTCAACTAATTTATCACTTCAAGAATCTAGTGTTGAGGTATTGTTTTTCTCGAAATTGCTAAATTCTTTTTAAAAATTATTAACAAATTTATTACTAAAAAAAAAAATCAGAATTCAACTCTAACTCTTGAAGATGGCAAAACACTTACAGGAACTACTTCCGTGATTAACAGTTTGGTTGAATCTTTTGTTACTAGTTTAGCGGCCAAAAATGAGACTGATGCTGCTGAGGTAATATGATACATAACATTTCGAGTTTGTGGAAAGAATTCGAATTAATTTATATATATATAAATAGGTTCAAAAATGGATAAAATTAACCGAAGAAGCCGATAAAGATCCACTTAAAGTGGGCAAGGTAAATTTTGAATTATTTTATTGATTAACCAGATCAATTTATTGATTTAATTATTGTATATTTTAGGAATTAAATGAACATTTAACCACTCGCACTTATATTGTTGAAAACTATTTAACTGTAGCAGATCTTGTAGCATTTGCTAGAATTTATGATTTTATAGTAAGTATTCTAAAGAACAATAACAACATGATCTAATATATATATTAAATTATTATTATTATTATAGGCTAAATTATCTTCAAATGAACGATTTGAATTACCAAATTTAACACGCTGGTTTGATTTTATCCAAAACACTGCAGCTTCTGAGTCAGGTCCTAAAAGTGGGTTGAATACTGTGAAAATTGATTTAGAAGCACCCAAAGTACGATATCTTCATTTCTATAAAATTTTATTATAAAAGTAATTAACAAATTATTGTTATTGATATTAGGTTGAAAAGAAAGTTGAACCTAAAAAATCTAAGACAACAAATGATCAATCAAAAGGAGATGCTGCTGCTGGTCCATCTACTAAAGAAAGTAAGAAAACTGATAAAAAGGCTGCAAAGGAAGCAGAAAAAGCTTCTAAAAAAAATGAAAGGAAAGAGAAAGAAACCAAAAAGGAGCCAGCAGCAACATCAATTATTTCACCTTCTCTGTTGGATCTTCGTGTTGGACATATTATCAAAGCTGATAAGCACCCTGATGCAGATTCATTGTATGTTGAACAAATTGATGTTGGTGAAGCTGAACCAAGGATTGTGGTTAGTGGTTTGGTTAAACATATTCCGTTAGATCAAATGCAGGTTAGTTATTTGCTTTTATGAGTATTTCAAATATTCGGATAATTTAATAAATGATTTTATAATTATTTTTTATAAGGATCGAGACGTCGTATTAGTCTGTAATTTGAAACCAGTATCGTAAGTTATTTATTGATATTGAAAAATTCTTATTTTCTTTAATAATTAATTTTTTTAATTGATTTTTTAATTCTTTAAAAATTTAGGATGCGTGGAACCAAATCATTTGCCATGGTCCTTGCAGCAACATCAGCTGAAGGTAAGGTAGAGCTTGTTGATCCACCGCCGGGATCTAAACCAGGTGACAGGGCATATTTTGAGGGATATGACGGTAAGTAATACTAAAAATTTTTTGTTAAGATCTATTTAATTCTATTTTCATTTATACTTCTATTATAGATGGAACTCCTGAACCTGTATTAAATCCCAAGAAAAAAGTATGGGAAACATTACAACCTGGATTAGTAACAACTAATAATAAAGAAGCGTCATGGGTTAATAATAATGAGGATAAAAGTGTTCATTTGCTTAGAACTGAAAAGGGAATATGTACCGTACCAACTGTTGTTAATGCTACTATTAAATAGATTATTTAATTATTAATTAGTATTACTTCTCTTTTTTTTTACAAATTAGTAAAAAAAATTATGTTAATCGCTACACTTATTACATAGCATTTTGTATCCTTGATGATGTTAAATACAACACTTTTAACATGATATGTTTAATAACGTGACTTTTTTGTAAATCTTTTTATCATTGATATCAGAAATTTCTATATCAAGAGTTGTCTGTAAATAAAAAAATATTATAAAAACATTTTATTAATTTAGAATATAATATAAACCATCTTTTTTTATAAAAAAAATTTTAAATAAATAAATTTAAAAGTATGAAAAACAAATAAATAAATAATGTTCTTTTCTTTTAACAAAATCCTTCATCTTTTAAAAAACCAATTAAAATTCAATGAATTGAAATGTTTTACTCAACAATATATTGAGCAATAAAACTGAATGAATTTGGTTCCGTACAATAAGTTAAACCCCATTTACCCTTTTGATCAAGACAAGTTTCAATTGCAAAAGTATGACTATCTCTTCCCCTCGAAACCATTTGAAGTTCTCTTATTGACTTTTCTGGTAAAAATAATGCTAATGAAGGTAATTCTGATTCAGGTAAATCAAATATTGTAATTTCAAATTTAATATGATTGTTAAATTTTAATTTTGCATGAATAGGATTTTGAATTGTAAAACTAAATGGTACACTAAAAGTATCTACAAATGATACATAATTACTACCAGATCCAGAATTTTTAACTTTAAAACTAGATACCAATGGGCCCTAAAAAAAAATAAAAAAGATTAAGAATTTATTTAAAATTTTTTTTTTTTTTAAAAAAAAAATATATTAAGGTTTGTAAAACTTACACTATTACCCTCCAACATAACAAAAATGTTAAATTTTCCTTCTCCATTGCTTGGACAAGTACATAATAATCTGTATTTTCTACCACCTTTCGGTCCAGGTACACCAAGTCTCTGAATCATTACTGGCACAACTTCTTCATGACCTTTCCATTCAAGAGTAGCATGTAAAGGTTTACTCTCATCTGGATGAATTCTTTCAATTTCAAGTACAACTTTATCATCTGATACTTCAATTTCATTACCAAGATGTTTAACAAAGTTTAATCCAGAAGTAAAGAATTTTGGTTTAACATATGATAAATCAAGAAATTCTTCTTTAGTAAGTTTTGGTTCAACATATTGATGTTCTGATTTTTCTGGAAGATGGCTATAAATGAATTGAGTTGGAGAACAAAGGAAATAAAATGGCTCAAAATGTTTTTCAAAATCCATTCCATTAAGATGTCCAGATCCCCATGTGCTATCGATCAAGAGAAATTCTCCTTTGTAAAGTACACCATTCCAAGCATGATCAAATTGTCGACTATCAATGTTACAACCGGGTGTGAATCCAACACCTTTGAAGATATTTAAATAATCACGTATTATTATTAATTATAACAAAAATAATCATGTATTTTTTTAAAAAAAAGTACCTTTAGCTTTTCCCCTTATTTTCCAAACTTTTAAACCAGCATCGCTGGCCAATTTATCAAATAATCCAGCATATCCATCACACACTGCTTTACGCGTTCTCAAGACATCTTCTGGACCACAATGCTGGATGTTGCCGCCAAAAAATGCATCAGTATCATAACGTACGTTTTCAGCAATCCAAGTAAAAATGCAGCGTAATTTATCTAAATCTTCATTCCAAGGATTAGTAAGATATCTAGATAATCTCTCAGGATTTTCAGTTTCCGTTTCTGGAGTTCTTTTAGCATAATTATCGACCTTAGAAAAATCGTGATCTATATATTATAAAAAAAAAGAGGAAGAAAAATTAAAGGTTTGAATCGAAAATTTCACGTGATTTCCTAAAACTTACCGGTAAGATCAAGATGTTCTTTGAATTCATCCGCATCTATAACTGGAGAACATCGACTATTTTTATAATCAAAGAATATTTTTGAGAATTTTATAATTTACGCCATGGCGTTTTATCGCCAGTATTAATTCTATATCGTTAGGGTAGATTTAGGGTTAAGGTTATAATATATATATATACCTTGCAGGATCACTTCTTTCGCCTTGGTGACTGACAACACTATCATCAATTTCGGGTTCATCGGGATCACGTTCTTCGGTTTTTTTGTTAAAGGTTACAACAGGTTTTTCTACGGGTTTTTCTACAGGTTTCTCTACGGGTTTCTCTACGGGTCTCTCTACAGGTTTTTCTACAGGTTTCTCTACGGGTTTTTCTACGGGTCTCTCTACAGGTTTTTCTACAGGTTTTGGTCCTTCAATACGATCATCATCGGACATTTCATCGTTTTTATAAGTTTTAGTGATTACTTCAACAGGTACACCTATAATCAATAAATAAAATTAATAAAATTTATTAAAAAATTTGATAAATTATATAAATGCATACCATTTTCATAACGTGTAGTAGTAGTGATAGTGGTGGAGGTAAAAGACGATGACGACGACGACGACGGCTCATGTTTTTTGTCAGCGATACTACCACCGGTACTACCACCGATACTAAGGCGTTTGACTCTATCGAATAAACCTTTCATTTTTAGTGTTTAGTTTTTTTTTTTTAATTAAATATAAAAAATCAAATTTTTTTCTTTTTTTTTTTTTGTAAGATATCTGAATTAGCTTCAAAAACAGGAATATCACAAGGCTTTTATATTGAAATTTGATCTCTTTTTATGTGTAATTCATTTATATATTTCGCACGCCAAATTTATTCTAGTGTTCTACAGTAAAGCAATAATCCGGGCTGAACTTGATTTCGCTTATTCCTTGCATCAATGCTTAATCAATTTGGAAAACAAAAATTGATCCTCTGGTACCACAGATTTCGTTCACTAAAATTGCGAATCCACTAAATCTGCATAGTTTGGCTACTGGTGATCCAGTTCGGGATCTGTAACCTTAATCCTGGTATAGTTTATCATTATACAAATATGGCCAACAAGCCCTTTGTATAACATAGTTTAAACTTGTGAGTAACGTGATAATTTTTCGCAGGCGTAAATATTGTAATCATATTGTAAGAAACTGCGATACGTTATTAATTTGCTGAAGAAAGTATTCAGTTCCCCGACACTATAAACCCTTTTATGGTTTTATATATTCAATAAGCCTAATAAAGATAATGTGAAAATTTTAATTTCATAAATGGATTTTTTTTTTGAAGTCGCAAGATTATTTGTTTATGCAGTCTAATAATTTCCATACAATGATTATTGTTTTAACATCTTTCTCGGTATTGAACTGGTCAAAGATCTTTGCTTACATATTATTATTTTTTTCGACCAGTAAAGAATTTTAATCAAAGATTCATCAAAATATGCAATTCAGATTGGTTTATGTAACAAAAATTATAAGTCCTTTTATGGTATTATTTTTTTATTATTGTCTTATGAATAATATATTATATTGTAAATAAAAATATTTTAGGCTAGACATACTAAAAATTAGAATCAACCAATAATTAACTTGGCTTATCTATAATTTCTAAATAATAAAATACACTTCTAAATTATACTGAAATATGAACACCACCGATTAATTGATCTTTATCTTTTGAGATGGCTACGCCTTCTAAAATACGTAATATTCCAACATTTTTAACAAAGTCTAATTCTTCCTCGTTCTTTACCAAAAGCATCCCTGCGAATCCAAGAGAATTAACAGAAATTTGTTCATACTTTTCACTAAGTCTTGGTACTACCATCATCCATGTGTGAGTTATCAAAAAATTATATGACAAAGGATGGAAACCTTCAGTCAATGGTGAAGCGCGCATTCCCTCGACCATTGCGTCTATCAATGCTAGATAATTTTCAGTTAAATATTGACTAACTGTTTCTTTATGACTATGACCATGATGTCCGCACAATTGTTGAGGATCTAATAGAGTCACATAATGAAAGTAAGGCAATTCTTGAAAATTAAAAATCTCGCCTATGTAATTAAAACATAAATTTACAAATTAGTTAAATCATGATTTTTAGTATTGCTAAATTTGAATAAATTAATTTTACCTGGTTTCTTATTCTGATATTTATAAATAATAGCGTTAATCGGAGGAGTAAAACGGTCATCACTTGGTAAGGGAACTACCTGCATGTGTTTATGTGGTTGACTTATATTCATGATTGGTTTGAAATTAGAAAAATTCGAACAATTTACTGAAATTGCATTGCACTAACTTCTACGGTAATAATACCTTGAACCAGAATGATTACCACAATTATAGAAAGCAATAATTTGTTGATTCTTGAATTGCATCATACAATACCATAAGGCAGCCAGATCTTCTTGGTTAAGAGAATCCGTTTGTTCTTCAAATTCTAATCAAAATTTACATTCATGATTTAAATATATAATTATTATTATTCAAAGTAGGAAATAGGAAAAGTTTAGAGGAAATACCTTTGGTAACAACCAAGAGATGATTGGGAACTACACAAAATTTATTCAATAAAACAATATGATTCCCATATTCCTGCACAAAAAGATCTTGATTATATGGTGCGAAAGGATCAACCTTATGTTTCATATGGTTTTCGTCCGTTTGTTCAGCTGTAGGTCTTTTGGCTAAACTAGGTGCAAAACGTATTTCAAACTGTAACTTTTGAGTAATTGAGGTCACCATTTAAATATTAATGTAAGATCATTAGATACCTCAATATCATTTTCTGTAACATTAACAATAGTGCTCTTCACAAAATACAGTTCTCCACGCCTAAGTGCTCGATCGTAGGTTTCAGTAACCTTGTTCTCAAAATGGGTTTGCATTTCAATAATTTAACGTAAAGAAACTAGTTTATAAGCTAGTACTCTCTGGTACTTGCATATCGTAGTTCCTTTCTCAATATATAAATACTAAACTAAATACAACTGATATATTGATAAGTTACGTTCTTTCTAAAATGTTTTTTTCGACTTCGAGTTAAGAAGATTTTCTTGTCACACCTGATCACGGATTTTTTTTCTTGCATATCATTAGATCATTAAATAAAAAAATTGAGTTTTCGCACTTTTCAATTTGAAACTATAGTCTTGTTGTTCGTTATTTTCATTATTAATTTATAACTTTAAATTGACAATAATTAACCGTAAAACAATTAAACACTAAAAATGAAACACGGAAAACATAACAAGAAGTTAGGTCGTAACTTTGGCCACCGAATGGCAATGTTACGAAATATGGTCTCTTCTTTGATTGTACATAATAGAATAAAAACTACTTTACCAAAAGCCAGAGTAGCAAGAAGACTAGCAGATAAGGTGAAGTAACTTAATAAACATTAAAAAAGAACAACATTAAGAAACACTTATCTTTACAAAAAATTCAACATTCATTTTGGTTTGATGGAATATAACAATACAGATGGTAACATTGGGAAAGAGAGGTGATGAACATGCTAAAACTCAAGCAATGAAGTTTCTTCGGGTAAGTATTTATTAATTAAACTTATGCTTTATTTTTAACTTTTTTTTTTTTTTTGAAAAATATTTTATTTGAATGACTGAAACTTTTTATAGGAACATCATGTGACTATACCCAAACTCTTCAACGAGATGGCAGATCATTATAGAACTCGTGAGGGAGGTTACACGCGCATCCATAAATTAGGATTTCGTGATGGTGATAATGCGCCAATGGCAGTTTTAGAATATGTGGATATGCCAGGAGATCTAAAATATTCCATGTTAATAAAACGATTAGCAAGAATAGAATTAGAGCCATCCCTTAGAGTATCTCCTACAATAATTGAAGATGGACAAGCCTCAAAAATTGAGAAACGTGATTTTAAAGAGTTGTTGAATCATATTAAAGGACAAAAAAAATTTGATAAAAATGTAGAAAAAATGATGAAATCAAAGAGTATGTCTAAAGATGATTTGGACAAAAAAGTTTCATCTGAAGTTCTTAAATTAAAGAAATTAACTACAAGAAAGAACGAATTGCAAATTAAAAGTAAGATTAGGAGAAAAGGAGGTCGTCTTTCGTACGAATCATATTAATAAATATATGGCAGCGGAAAATCTTTAAAGTTTATTTTGCCGAAAAACAATAACTTAACCTTAAATATTTGAAACAAAATATTTTGTATAAAAAGTTAATTGCGTAAAAGATATTTTGTAGCTTATTTCACCTAAAATATCATTTTAAATATACATGGGATTACATAAATAGGGGATGGTGTGAATTAAATGTAACATTTTCCTTTTTTAGGAAGATCTTGTGATAATTTGCATTATATAATTTGAACAAATCAAAGAACAAAGATTTTATTTATCCATATTCGGAAGATGTTGATTTAAACAATCGCAAAGATAAAACTTATTCGCAAAAACAAGCCTCTTTATAATCTTTATTATTTCCCATTATTTTATCTAATAAAAAAGATAATCATTTTTTTTAAAAGGCGATTAATTAATGAATAGACCAAAAACTCAAAAAAACTCGAATTAAATTTGTAATTAAGAACTTTGAAGTATTGAAAATACTTTACAGATTGAATGTATTCAATATCATATATGTTATTATATTAAATATTGCAAATAAAAGATCTGGTGTGGTAAACTGCGGGTTACTTCTTTTGGTAAAAACGCTTTCGATCCTTGCGATGTAACAGACTGAGCACTGAGCACTCTAAAATAAAATTATGCCCCTTAATAAAATGTCAATGTCAGTGTCAAATTTCAATTTATTTGTGTTGCTCTGATCAATTTGACAGAATATATACGTTACAGTAAAAAAGCGTGATATCATAAATAACTCCAATCCTCCGAATTTGTTTGTTGACGACACTTATAATCATATAATATAAATAATACTACAATATTTCTTATTCTTATCAATTATCTTGATGTTTCCGTCTTTTTAAACCTTTCTTTCCTTTTTTTTCGATTTCATATTTATAATATCATTATGTCTTACGTTTCTGGTCAAAGCGACGCGGTTGCAAGCCTATATGCGTTACACTTTTACGGAGTAAACACACAAGTATCATCCTTGACTGTGGTAACTTGCAGTTTTTATTCGTTAATATCTGAATTTTATTTAGTAATATCCAAGTAAAAAACGAAACCTCGACTTATCTTTGTATATAGATGGATAGCTTCTATGCACGTATTACATCTTTGAAATTCCAGAGCGCGAAAGAAGCTTCAACGTATTGTCGACAGTTAGCAAAAGAATATGGCTTTACAATGAAACAAGAAACAAGTTCAAATAAGGTCAGTACTTTTAGGTTTATTACTTTAACATTTCAACATTTTGACGAATTTGCTGCGGCTGAGGGTTGATACTTTAAGAAACATAAGATTAAATACCACCTTTAAAGGATCAAATACATGTAAATGCATGGCAAATTATATTATCATTTTAACACATTTAAATTAAAATTATGATTTAATAGATCAGTCAAAAAGATTTTTGTAATATTTATAATTTTGATCAAAAATTCTCTATTTTTAAACTTATAATATTAGTAATATATGTTCTTTGATCTTGTTTTCTTATATTCTTAGAACATTTATATCTATTGTTCACGCGAAGGGATCGTTGATTCTAGCAAAAAAACTAAACGAAAACGTTCCTCGCTCAAATGTGACTGTAAATGGAGAATTGTTCTATTTAAAGATGACAACAGCCAATGGAAATTCAGGAAATCAAATAATCCGCAGCATTTAACCCATAATCATGATTTGATCCCTGAAAATATTCCGGCTCCTTGGCCTCCTAACGTCCTTCAAAGGATAGCAGAATATGCTAGTTCTGGATTTTCAACAGGTGATGTGAGGCAATTAATGCAACTAGAATTCCCAACTTTACCCTGGGACGAAAGGAGATTTTATAATCGTTTAGCAGAAGAAAGGTAAGTTTTGATCTTCAATTTTTTATCATTTTGGATTGATAATACTGTAATAAATGCATGATTTTGTTATACGTGAATAATTTCATGAATTTTATCACATATTATGAAAATTATAACTATTTTGTTATTAAATTGACATGAAAATAGGAAAAAAATCAAGGTTCAAGAGACTGAAAAAAGAGTTGTTGAAACCATCGTCCTGGCAGCACGTGTAGCTTCATTAGCATGTTCCAGTCATGAATATACAAATAAAGTTAAAACAGTTTTACAGCAAGCATTTGACGATATTTGTGAATCTGCAAATATTGATTCTAATTCTATAATCAGTTTATCTCAAGATAATATGACAACAATATCACTTCCTTCCTCATCAACTGCCGATATTGTATGTAGTTATCCTGCTGGTAGTATAACAGTTAAAAATATTCCTGCACAAAAAGGACGACCTCCCAAAAAAAATACACCCACAAAATCTCAACTACAAACTGAAAAACAGCTATTAAAAGGGCGAGAATATCTGTTTAAAAGCCAAAATAATTCGACAGAGTCACAACCTTCAGAATTGGCTTCGCAAAGTCAACCGGAATTGTTGACATATTTAAAAAGCCCAATACAAAATCAAAATCAATCTAATAATTCCCAATTATCACAGAATCAGTCGCAGGTTTTACAGTTTTTACCACAAGAAACAGCAGATATACGGGAAGAATCTTTTCAATCGAATGTTCAACCTTTTTCTCAATGTGATTCAAATGAATTAACTCCTTCTTTTTTATTACAAACCCAACCACAACTGATATTACAATCTCAAATGAACTTTTATCCTTCAGATGAACAATTTCAAATGCAGGAACAATTTTGCTATTCCCAATCACAATCACATATCCAATTTGTACCTCAAACTCTTCAAAATAATAATCAACCATTAATTCCGGAGATGAAATTTGATTCAAATTTACATTCTCAAAATCAACTTTTTGACAAATATGAGCAGCGATTTCTAGCATCTCAATTACGTTCATCTCAAATACAAGAACAACCTAACTTTGCAAAACATTCATTATCAACCCAAACTTTACAAGAAATGTTGCTTAATTCGTATCCACAAGTATTTATCCAACCACAGGAAAAAATTACCAAACAGGTAAACATTTTTTAATACAAATTAAGACAACTCATATGATCCAATCCTTAAAATTTTTATTCAATTACAGTCATCATTTGTTTCAACGTCAGAAATTCAATCTACTAAAGAATTATTACACCAGTATAATTTAGAATTTCAATCTGAACAAGAATTACAAGAAGTAAATCAGTCACAGCTATCATTATATTCTAGTTCAATTCAATTCACGAATGCAAATGTGCAAAATCAAAAGCAGAAAACATCAATACCACGGAATACTACTCTAGTACTCTAAAAGTTGGTTACGAAAAAGCTAGAAAGAAACATAGATGCAACAAAACGTCTGCTTACAACAAGTCATTCCAAATATTGGAGACCAATGTTTAAATTTTATAATTATTTGTAATAATTATGAATTTCAGTTTTACATATTTTTTTTTTTTTGCTTTTTTAAACAATATTTATTAAATAGCGTTACTGATAACTAAATTATTTCTATTTAAAATTATAAATTATAATTTGGTCAAAAAAAAATAAATAAATAAAATTATATGAACGTTTCTAATTATACAACAAACAATTTTAAAATAATCATTTAATAAACAATGAGACGCACTGCAACAAAATCAGGGCGATATAAATTTAATTGCATACAAATAATAATTAATAAAAGTATAAATTTAACAGTCTAGTTTTTTTTAGAAACTTAATGAGATCCACATATTATTTTATGAATAATAATTTATTTTCTCTTCATAGTAAGTTTTTCAGATCTAGATGTTTATTTTGGACTTAGTAAAGAAAAGATAAAGAAATAAGACATATTAAATGATGAATTAAGGAAAATACACAGAAAAAAAAGATATAGACTTAAAGAAGGGTTTACTGAATAGCTTTATTTCTAAATAAAATAAAATAAAAAGCATACGATGGATATATTTATATTACATAAGAAGTTGTCAAACTCTACATGGCCATCGTGCGACTAACTGATTAAGAAACAATATGGAAGCATAATAACTGTACAATTCTTATTTAGTTTAGTTATAGTAAATTCACAGTTTAGATTATGTAATAATCGTATGAGTTATTACTATGCAATGAAATTCTCTATACTCATCAAAAGCCAAAGATTAACCAATCTCTTATATTCTTATCAGTCATTGCATTTATACTTTGTTCCAAAAAAGGTTAAAATAAAAAAATTAATTTAATTTTCCATATAATCCAAAAAAATATCACTTAAATGATAAATCATTATACTTCATTAAATTTTAATTGTCAAATATTTTAATATATTATTAAATTTATTCGATTAGTGTCAGGAATTATATTCAATAACAATTGTTGAAGTACTCTTCATATTAAAAATTATTTTTTTTTTTCTTAACGATGGAAGAATCCGAGAAATGAAAAACACAGTAACTTACATAATAATACTTGTATTTTTGAAATTTTTATAGTCTTGTAAATTAACAATTAATAAACTAATATTAAATTGTAATAGTTTATTTCTAATTGAAGCAATTTTAAAATATAATAATTGCTAAATGTAATGATAAAGTTGAATTTAAATGATTTGGACTTATCATTTATTTGCTTGAGACCAATAATTACCAAGAATAGGAATATTGCTTAAAATATCATGCCGAACTCTTGGAACTGTTTCAGTGAAGAGTAAAGCTGCTACACCAAGAGTTCCAGTAAATCCTACGACAGATGGTGCCCTTTTTTTGAATATTTTTACATTTTTTTTTTAAAAAAAAAATTTAATAACAATGTTTTGAAAGATCCTTTATGGATTTATCTTTTTTTAAAAACAAATATAATTTAATTTTTTAAAAAGTAATTTACCAGTATCTTGCTCTTTCTGGAGTTAGTCTCATGAAATTAGGCTGAAATTTAAATTGAGGGGGCATATTTTATAGTTTTTTTTTTTATCGAAAGGTCTAAATTTTCAATTTAAAAAAAAATTTTTTTTTTTTTTTTTGAACAATGTGATAATGACCACCTATATATAAATTACTTGATGATCTATTACATAAACGTCACAAGTTTTTAAAAGATGTTGTATGATACAGTATACTGATCATTCTGTAGTGATACCAAAAAATGATATAAAGTTTCAGTTTCTCAAGGGTTAAATTAAAAACTTTCTTTTAGTATATTATGCAAGCAGTGTTAAGGTCTTTTAAAAAATCACAAAGTTTACAAGTAATTTTTTTTAGACCAACGCGAAACTTTTCTGTTAGTTCTGTAAATAACCGTGACATTAATAAAAAAACGGTAAAGTCTTCTCAAAACCCAAATACAAAAGGACCTCACCCGGCTGCTATTTTAGCTGTGTTAAGTATTGGAGTTTCAGCATACGTTGCTTTAGTTAAAACTAGAGGTATTAAATTATTTTTTTTCTATACAATAAATGTATTATTTACTTAATTAAAAAAAGATATTCTTTTTATCTATTAGAAAAAAAGGACTAAAATATGACTTCCGAAGCAAAACTTTCCAAGGATGATATTACCGTTGTTTTCATATTGGGTAAGCTAATAATATCTTTATATATAAAAAAAAAAAAAATTTTTATATGAATCACATGTATTTGTTATAAATTATTTTAGGTGGTCCTGGCTCAGGAAAAGGCACTCAATGCGCGAAATTAGTGGAAGATTTTGGGTTCGTTCATTTATCTGGTGAATTGATTTAATATTCTCACTTTTTTAATATTTCTTCTCTTCTATTTTCACTATATGGAAGTAAGAAATATTAAATTAAATTTATTTTATGACAGCTGGAGATTTGTTACGCGAAGAGCAACAAAGACCAGGCTCTGAAGTTGGGGAAATGATTCAAAATTATATCAAAGAAGGTAAAATCGTTCCCATGGAAGTTACCATTGGTTTGCTTGAAAAAGCAATGATTGATAATGATTCCAATCGATTTTTAATTGATGGATTTCCAAGAAAAGTTGATCAAGCTATGGCTTTTGAAAAAGAGGTTAGTCGTTTTCCTCTATAAAATATATATATATATATATTAAAATTTCGGAATTAATTTAGTTTTTTTTTTTATATCAAATTGGTTAGATAGTTGAATCTTCTTTGATCATTTATCTTGAATGTTCTGAAGAAGTGATGCAAATGCGTCTTTTGAAACGTGGTGAAACAAGTGGACGTATTGATGATAATGTCGAAACAATTAAGAAACGATTCAAGACTTTTATTGAATCTAGTTATCCTGTCGTTGAATATTTCAGGAAATTTGACAAAGTTCATACAGTATGTATTTGCTCTTTGTACTTATTAAAAATTTAATCGATTTAACCGATTTAACCGTAAATTTTTTTATAATACAGATACCTTGCGAAGATAGTATAGACGAAGTTTATGCCAAAGTAAAACCAATAATTACTGAATTATTTAAACAAAAAGAACAAAAATAATGAATTGTTCATTGTGATTTACTCTGTTGAAAATTATCTGTAAGCTTGTAAGCTTGCTATTTATTTATTTATATTTAAAGTATTATGTAATTTACAAATTATACAATAAAAATTTTGTTATATCTACTGTATTTGTATAATTTAAACAAAGGAAAAAACAAGCTTATTATAATATTTTATTATTGTATGGAAAAAAGCCCACTGTTTCAAGGTGATGAGAATCTGACAAATATATATTATCTTCCCGCTTTTCCTTCTCGTGTCTTCTTTTTCTCCTTAAAGATCTATTATTCTTTTTGCTACTTTGCTGTCCACTTGGAATTCTCATTCGATCTTTTTCTTTACTCTTTACATCTGATTGTTCGATGCTTTGTGAAATATGCCTACGTACAGCAGGTTTCTTTGGTTCATGTGGAAACAAATCACCCCATGTGGATTTAAACGCATCCCGATATGGTACTTTTCCTTGAGACTTTGGAATAATACCTCTTTCAATATAACCTATATAAAAAAAAAAAGAAAATTAGTTAATAAAATTTAAAATAAACACAAACACTTTAATTTCACGACAAGTGATTTTGCCTGTTTTTGAACAATAATCTAAAACAACATGACCACTGCGTTTCAAAGGTGGCATAACCAAACGTGACCAATTATAAGCATCAACTGTTAAATCTGTAATGGTTCAGGATTAAGATTAATTTTTGAAAAACCGCGACATTTATAATTATAACAAAGTATAAGTATCGAACCGCGCTTGTTATCAACATTCAGGAACGATTTATCAGTGACTTCCGTTGGTAGCTTTGGCCGTTGTCCTTTTCTAAGGATGACATAGCAATATTTCGAATCTTCAAAATTGTCATTCTTCACATTTTTTGTTTGCATCTGAAATGATAAATTATTTTAATATTATGCAAGCACTTATGTATAAATAATTTTCTAATACATACGAGATAAGACGGTCTGTTTATACGTTGTGAAAAATGACACCAATTTCTTGATTTTAACAAAGGACAAGTGCCATCATGCGGACACTAATCATAATGTGTTACATTATTACAATGTCAATTATTTAACATTAATGAAGCTTTCATATAAACTAACCGGCGCGACTACATGAGCCCCATATTCTATTGAATTTTTCGTTTCATCTTCCAAATTATCTGTAATTGACTCAACTTCATTACTTTGTTGTTTATTTATATTTAAAATTCTTTTACGTGCTTCAGCTATTATTTTAAATCCAGCCGGAGTACCGTTTTCAATCAAAACCTAAAAAAAAAAAAATTTAAGTTAGACTGGAATAATATAAGAGAAAAGAAAATCATAATATTAACCAATAAATCTTTCGTTCTATCCCATAAGGATTCCAAAATAGTTTCTCTGATATTATCATTTGGTAACTCATTCAAAGTAAATGCACTAATCACAAGATCATGTTTCAACTGCTAGAAAGAAAGAATTTTTTAAAATTCCAAACTTATAAAGTGATATAAATTAAATTAATTAAAAAAAAAAATTAATCCCGCTTTTACTTGTGGCTCATGGGTAAGGTATCGCTTAAATTCAATATTTTTTATTCGATCTTCTCTAGGTTGAACTTATATAAGTATAAAGTATTTATAAGTTAATATGATTCAAACGTCAAATTTAATTCAAATTCACACAATATTAATACATACATGACAGTATTTTTTCTGCTGTCCTCAACATTGATTCAGATATATCAACCCCTAAAAAATTTGGAACATGTTTATCCCAAATGTTATGTGTTGCCCTATTAAATTATTTACAGGATCAATGATTACAATATAACTTTTTCATAAATGATAAGTTAACTTACCATATTGCAGTTCCAGGTCCAGTTCCAAAGTCCATAACATTCTGCGGTGAGAAATCCGGAATTCTTCTTTTTAGCTCATTGAGAACGTTGAAAATCGGACCATAGGAAATTGGTAAATAACCAGCAATATAAGCCATTGTTTCACGAGCACCATATTCAAGAACGTGAGGCTTGATTTCATTTTCCAGAGAAAATCGTTTGAATGTATTTCGTGCGCTCTTACATGGTCCCATGATAGGATCTTGAAGGAATGGATGATTTAATAAAATTAACTGTTTTATTAATATGAAAAATAGATCAATACATACCTTTAAAATCTATAACAGATTTATAACCAGTAGTGGACCGCAGCGATAGATAGATTCGTTTCGCATCATGTCTAATCATTTCTTTGTCGTGCTCTAAATATATTAGTATATTAATAAAAAAATTTGCTGATTTATCGATGTTAATTGCACGCATCGAACAACTTCCGTTTAAAAATACCTTTGACAATTTCTAGAACTGCTTCATTTAACCAATCGGGTAATACTACCCAGCCGATTCTTTTAGTACCAAAAATTGCTTCAGGTGATTTGCGCGCATATGGTTTATCTTCTTCGTACTCTTCAATTCCAAATAAAGACTCCTCTGTGGGAGCTTTAGAAGACAAAACTTTATTTATATCGTCCAAAATTTGTCTGAAAGCTTTATCTCTATACGAATTGTAAATACGTTATAAATTAACAAGAAAAAAAACCAATAGCGAAAAAATAAATTAATGCGTACTTATACAAATTATCAAAGTATTCTTCCTTTATTTGACTTTGTACAGATAAGGGATTTGTTGCAATACATATGTTTTCATAATTTTGCTTGATAAGTGTATTATATTTGTTGTATTTGGACTGAAGCAACCTTTGTCCAAAAAGTCGAAAAATCGAACTCATTTAATATATTAAAAAAAAGTGCGATAATCAAAAATCTCAAATCGTGAAAATTTCCAAAGGTTACTTAGTTAAGCACGTGACTTTTACTTAAGGCGGCGCCTCAGCCTCACCCACGTGTTTGGCTAATGTGTAAATCTAATGTTACTGTGGTACAGCATAATGCTGCTCTATCATCCATGACAAGTCGTGATCAGTCTAAGATCATACTGTATATTACGGTTGTACAAATCTTTTGGTTTGTACGGTTTTCCTAATGCGTATCAAGAAAGCGTGGAAACCAATTTTAGTTCAGATATATATTATATATTGTATATACACGTTTCGCGATTTTCTCACAAGACTACCAGACTACTTTGATTTAAATTTAATTTCATTATTTCGCTGCGGAAACTAAACTCTCAAAAATGTTTTATTCGGAGGCCATATTATCAAAGAAGGTAAGACGCTATAAATATATTTTATTAGACGATGGAATTGTTCATTCTTAAAATTTACTTGAATTTCAAAAAGGGTCCTCTCGCGAAAGTATGGCTCGCTGCGCATTGGGAACGAAAGCTCAGCAAAACACAATTTTTACAAACGAATATACAGACATCTGTAGGTATGTAATAATGTTTTTTAAACAAGTTTAAATAATCGAGATCTAACTTTTTATAACCTGCCGAAATAAACAATGAAACAAATAACCTTTTAAAAATTGTTAGGTGCAATCCTTGGAGGTGATCAGCCTCCAATGGCTTTACGGTTGTCTGGACAATTATTGCTTGGAGTCGTACGCATATATTCACGCAAAGCGAAATATCTATTAGAAGACTGTAATGAGGCCCTATTGAAAATAAAATTGGTAAATGCTACCCTGAATTTTTAATGTTTTATATTGATCCATACTATGTTAATATTTATTATTTTTTTTAAAAAAAAGGCATTTAGACCCGGTGAAGTTGATATTCCCGAAGATCAGAGAATTGCCAATTTCGAATCTATTACGTTACCGGATAATATAACAGAATTTGACATTCTTTTGCCAGATCCCGGTTTGCATCTCAAGTAAATAAGGATTTTTTTATCAACTATTAATTTAATTCATAATTTCAATTCAAATTTATTAATTTGTTCATATCTTAGGCAATGGACTGATGTTAATCCGGTCGCCTCAAGTTCAAATATCTCTCGACCTCAAGACATTACTATAAGAGACAATTTTGATTTATCACTAGATTTGAATATCGGTGATGATTTGTTAGGGGATGCTGATGATGATCGAGATTTTGACTTAAACTTAGATGATGATACTGACCAAAAAGCAACTGGCAAAGATGAAATAGGGTTTCATAATCATGAAGATGAAACTTCTTCAGAAATTGAAATTGTGAGAGATGCTCAAACCGATATTCCATTAACTGCGGAAGATGTTATTGGTAAAAGTATGGAAGATGATCCATTAATGATGATGGATGATGGCCCCGAATTGCAATTAGACCTTGATCTAAACGATAATATAAATCTTGAGGAGAATAATGATGTTTTAAACCTTGATACTGATTTGACAAAAGGTTTTGATACAAATGAGGACACTAATATATTATCAAACTTGGATACAACTGAGACAACTTTAAAGGATGATACTAGGAATATCACCGAAGAAATGGATATCGATATGCCATTAAATTTCGATTTAGATGATAATAAGTAAAATGAAATTTTTTATTTTATTTTATTTTTTTTTATTGTAGTTTATGATATAGACTTGTAACAATCAACATTATTAACAATCAACATTATTTTTAGCATCAATAATCCAGAAGGTCCAATTTTCTCGCCAATGTCTCAAAGAAGTACTGAGAGGCTAGGTAGGGTTATGAAAATAATAATTTTTGTATTTAGTTAATTTTTTTCTTAATCCACAATATTAACTGATTATTCATAGATGATCAACTCCAAGAACCTCAAGGCCCTCAAGGTCCCCAGGAACCTCAGGAATCTCAGGAATCTCAAGAAAATCAAACACAAGAACCACAAGAACCACAAGTACAACAAGAGGAAGTTCGACAACATGTACCAGTTCGTAGGAAACGAAGGTTGATCGTTGATGAAATAACCGAGCTACCTAATAGACATATTAAAAGTCAAATAGATGACACGTCAGATATTTGTATTGAGGTTAATATAGATTTTTCCGTGTGATATAAACTGGATGATATGAATAATTAACCTAAAACACTTTCAACCTTATAGCCGTCATATCTTCCTGTTTCAAGAAAATTACTACGGCTTGCGGAAATCCGTCAAATGGGAGCTTGGTATTTTCTCGATTTAACCGCTCCACATAATATTCTACCCGAATTACGGTACCTTTTTGCTCGAAAGCGTCCACGAGTATCTTCACCTCCTAAAGTGCAAGAAGAAAACAATGTGGTACAACCAGGTCCTTCAGGTACAATAGAACTAGATATCGATGCATTCGATAACAACAATGATGATTACTTTATGGTAAGTATATACATATTTTTTGTAATAAACAATCTGAAAATAAAAAATGGACTAATTTAGCTTTCATTGAATTCAATAGCGTACAGAATTACCTACTTCTCCTGAGTTTAACCAAGGTTTGTGTTTATTTTATTAAGATTATTAAGATTACGAAAGATTATTCAATTTAAAATTCATCATTTTTAGATACACAGGATCTTGATATCCTAGAACAAACACAAAAAGATAAGGAAAAAGAAAAAGAACCTATGCAAGATAAAGCTATAACATCAGCCCCACCTTCGGAACATGATTTGTTCGATCAAATGGATAACGTAATAGAATTAGAAAGTTTTTAGCATAAATTATAATCGTTTTTTTTTATCAACTAAATATTCCTTTATTTAATATAATTGTTATAGTTCGGAAATGAGTATGTGCCTCCGTTAAGTCCAATGGAAGAGGGAGGTTAGCAGAGTTTCATACCTTATATTGTTTATTTTATAAGTTTTTGCATTTAACTGATTTTACTTCAAAAACTTTTTGTTTAGACTTACCAAACATCCCAGGTGTAACCATTTTTGACCAAGATGAACCACAAGATCAACAAAATGCCGGTAACGCGTTTAGTAAAAATACAATCAAGGCAATGCGACTTTTAAAAGATAAATGTCGTGAAGAAACAAGTGAACAAGTTGCAGAAAGCTCCACAAACCCAAGACAAACCGTAGTGAGCTACGAAGGTGTTGTGGAAACGGTACGATTATATTATACTTTTATTAACGTGTTTTCATTTATAATAAATTAAGAAATAATTCTTATTTTTAATAGGCTAAACGACAAGATGCAGTGAAATTATTTTTTGAATTGTTAGTTTTAAATACCAAAGATGTAATACATGTACAACAAAAACAGCCATATGGAGACATTGAAATCTTATGCAAGGTAAGATTGACTTGATTTTTTCTTTTTTATTTAACTAGATACGTTAACTTAATCAAATTTTATTATTTTTAGAACAAATTATTTGATTTACTGGAAGATGTACCAGCATAATAATGTTTTAAATATTTTAAATAAATGTATGCCATTAGAAATGAACTTGTTCAATTTAAGATTTTTTTTAAAAAAAAAAAATGATAATAGAAGTTTTTGAATTACCTAATTTGACTTTTCTCGTGATTTTTAATTTTTTCATGTGAATATGTATATATTTCATTATTAAAGTTTTCTCATTTTCAATTAATTAAATTCTATCATAATTTTATTTTATCATGTTCTGAGGAAAGAAAAACGCGTAAAATAATTTCTTGTAAATAGTAAATTCATAATTATTATTTATTAGAATATTAGAACATCTATAAAAGATATTTTAAAACTTAGAATTATTGTAAGATTACAATAGTAGATAGAATAAATTACTATTTTCATAAACGAATTAAAAATGCAGTAGATTAAAATTTAAATTTATCAAATAGTTTATCAAGAAAAAAAAAAAATACAAACATGAGTGCCTATTATTTAAAGAAAACTTTCGACAAGATTGATTTATAGAATGAATGCACTTGATGATTGCTTTAAAATTCGATAATTATTTGTAAAGTAAAAGCATCTTTCCAACATTAAGTAAGATAAATTTAAAATAAGCGGATAAATCTCATCAATGTAGAAAGTTAAGGATGAGCCTTAAGTATCCAAAGCATGAAAGCTAGAAAACAAGAGTTTCCCAAAGGAACACAGGATCACAAAATATTCATATCTTGATGTTAATAATTTTTTTTTTTTTAAAAAAAAAAAATAATAATAAAAAAGGACTCTTTTATTCTAGAGTGAGAATAATGCATTTTAACGAAATAATGTAACTTTCGTTGGTGCTATATGTGAAGAAATTCCGCAATATTACAAAGTCTAACTGCTAAAAGAATTCTTAATGACTTAATTCCATTTAAGTGCAACGAAAGATCATATGTGAACTTTTCCTTTTAATTAATTAAGCTTTCACAAAATTGTTATACTATTGTTCTTTCGTTATTTTCCATCAAATCATTAAAGTCATATTCTTAAATTTATTTAACTAGGTAACGGGAACCGTTGGATTGTCCGAAGCATTAAATTAAGATGTATCACAAAACTCAAAAAAAGGNNTAAATTTAAAAAANTAAAAATAGAATTCAAAATGTTATTGTAAACACGTGAAATCACAACAATGCATATTATTGGTTGATCACGCGTGCGGACAGACGGACATTGCATCACAATGAGTCTAACCGAAGATGTCCTCAGCTACGCTTCGGACAAATAAACGAAAAA